>JAUCMR010000035.1:18981442-18991913 GCA_032357425.1 Enteromius argenteus | reverse complement strand
CTAAAATATATGAAAGTCTAATGTTTATCTGTACATTACAGAAAATAATGAACTTTATCACAATATGCTAATTTTTTGAAAAGGACCTGTATTTATATATATATATGTATATATATATATATATATTACTTTTTGTCCAGAACTACTGCAGCAGAAAAATCTATATTGGTCAGTTAATTAAATCATATGATATTTGACCATTGAGATGTAATGTAGTATAAATCTAGTATAGACTTTAAAGTGCATATCTTCTGTTTTCAGAAATCATATGGTTAGTTTGGAGCACTGCTGTTACAAGCTCAAATTTAAATATATGAACTTAACTAAATTAGAAATGTTGCCTTGACATCTAATTAAAAATGCATCTTAATTGCTAAAACTAAAACAAATAATAGATCCAATTTATAAATATTAATACAAATTTAAAAAATACAAAATCATTTAAGACAATTACTTTTTTTAAATTACTTTTTAAAATTATAAATATGATAAAATATACAAGTTAATTGAAAATATTAATAATAATATAATAGTAAATTATACTAAAATAAAATAAAATAAAATAAAATAAAATAAAATAAAATAAAATAAAATTCAATTCAATTCAATTCAATTCAATTCAATTCAATTCAATTTAATTCAATTCAGAAGCCTAAAGGGAAATGTAGGAGGATTTCAATATAAGCCAAAAGGAGACTGGTTTTCCTTTGCTAAATTAAGGAAACTTTGCTTCCTTTGCTCCTATATTTCGCAGAGGCACATGCATATGTTATATCATTTATTATGGATGCACACACTTTATTTAAATCTTCTGAACTGTTGACAACACTTGCTTAGTCCCATTAAAAGGCTTGCAGGGACCAGGACAATTTTTAATATAAGTCTGATTGGATTCGTCTGAAAGAAGAAAGTCACATACACCTAGGATGCTTTGAGGGTAAGTAAAACACAGCCTAATTTTTATTTTTGGGGGCAAATTTTAAGGATTAAAAAATAAAACAGTAACATGAAAATTAATAAGTGTTTTGTAATACTGTGTATTATAGCATTACATTTATTACATTTTTAACACTGATCATTTGTACTGTGTCATTAAAAGAACTTTACACTTAAACTGTGATACTGATAACATAATTTCCAACTGGAAAAAAATTAAAAAAACATTATTCATCATATATGTCAGCCCTTGTAAATATAGAAAATCTAAACAAAACCATTGGGGGGAAAAACATGGTCATAAGATATATTCACATTATGCTGAACTTTCATCACCGATTGAAAACCCACACTGGTTGACCACTTATCAACGCCATGAAGCCCCATGAAGGACATACACAAGAATGAAAGTGTCTGAGACCTCATGATTACAGGCATATTTGAGCGTGAAAGAATCTTGATCCAACACCACAGCACATGATCACCAAACCCAAATTTCTCTTTCTTTTACCCAACTCACGCCTATCCCACGTCCCTCTGAAATCCCTCTGCCTCCATCTGTCATTTAGAATTCAATTTTCCCACTCTCGTGCCTAAAGGTCAAAGTTTAATAGGGAGCAAAACAATAGCCCTGCCATAGACACAACAAACAAAGACCCGTGGGATTTGTTTGCTTATTCCTTCTTTTTTTTTAACCCCCTTTTTGCCTCCTCCTCCTCCTTTTCTCGCTTCTGCCCCCCTCCTGGGCGCTAACTGGGCCGAGCAAGGCCTTGTCAATATCCTGTCGCTGATCAGTGGTTTATACCTATTTGGGAGGTTAATTGCCGTTTCATGGGCTTGTATTTACATGAAAAAGCCTTGTTAGACAACTAATAAAGACTGGGAGGTGGCGAGCTCAACAAATTAACAAGAGAAGCTGGAAGCAAAAGCTAATTACCACATCCAGTACACAATCATCTGTGCAAATAAACAAGCTACTTGTTTTCCTTCAATGGTCTCGTTCTAGAACTACGCTTCACTGTCCGTTCACAGACGCGCCAGGAAAGAAAGAGAAAGAAAGAAGCGTGAAGAGAGAGTCGGGTCGTCGAGAGACCGGCTGGCCCACACGTATGTGTGCGTTCACATTGTTCGGAGGTAGCTTCAGAAGGGTGGGAACTGTACAGATTAGACAGAGAGAAGAAAAAAAAGCATGAGAAAGAGAGAGACTGCGAAAGCGAGGGGGATGGGAACAGTGTCCTCTCTTTAGCTACAAGGGGGGTCTTGTCAGCTGGAGTATTACACAGCAGTCGAGCAGCAAATTCAGGTCATTGCCTGTTTGTGAGAGTGTGTGTGAGAGAGCATGCGCTGCTGTGGAGCGGTAGAGGACACTTCATTTACCACACTAAACTTTTCAGCAATCACTTCAGGTGCGCGTGTAGCGGCAGAAGCACACAGACTGTGTTTTTAGAAGGAGCCCAGAAAAGAGGGTAGGTCAGGAAATACGATGAAGGTGCTGATGCTCCAACATGGAACCATTCAATGTTTTCACCAAAAGATATAGTTCTGGGCCAGAAAATTTAACCTGCTCTTGAACCTGCTGATGTCTAAAGAAGAATCGTTAAATTCAGATGTCAAAATAGTTTGCCAAGGAAATTACATTAAAACCACCATATTGGAAATGCCCAATAAGGAAACACAGTGGAATTCATTTAAAATGTAAAACTAAAATATACATTTTCACAAATATTGGGTGTAAACAGATTACAAATTTCATTCATATAAATAATTTGAGATTTAGTCTTATATAAAAGACCTAAAATACATAAATAACCTTCAAACCTTGTCTTCAAAAGTGGCTTGTTTGGGAATAAAGACTGAATCAAATTAGTTTTTATATTGTATATAATCTCAAAATACTTTAAAAGCACCATAATGCGATGTGATTATTTGTTATGAATAGAAATGTAATCATCTAGACTATACTGTTTTACAATGCGGGGTCAGATTTTTTAAAAAAAACTTTTTTTTAAGAATTTTCCTCTGAATGGATGAATTAAATTAATTAAAATTAATAGGAAAATACATTTGACATCTTACAAACATTTTTATTTCATTCTTTTTGAACTTTCTATTTATTAGATCATAAAAAAATATGTAAAAACATATAATGGTTTCTATTAAAAATATAAGAAGCACAATTAGTTTTCTCATTGATGAGGATGATAAGAAATATCTTTAAAGCACCATCAGCATAGAATAATTTCAAAAGGATCACGTGACACTAAAGACCGGAGTAATGGATGCTGAAAATTCTGCTTTACCATCATAGGAGCAAATGACATATTATAATATCCTACATCAGAAGATTTTAAATTCTAAAAATATTTCACAATATTACTGTGTTTCTAAATAAATATATGTAGCCTTGGCGAGCAGAAAAATCAAACAGACCCCAAACTTTTAAATGGTAGTGTACGTTATTTGTCTCTCAAATCAGTAAAAACGTAGGCCAGTTCTAGGATCAACCAACAACCGACACCATTTATATGGAAAAATAGTCTTGGTCAAGTCCCAAATGCCACCTTAAGCCCACTGCGCCCTCCTTCACATAAACCATTTGTGGTATATGCATTATGGTTGCAGGACCAACAAAGGATGTTGATCCAGGAACATGTCCGACATGGCTAAATCATTACATCAGAATGCTTTTGAAAATGGATTCTAAGCATGTAGGCATTCACATTTATTTCTTTATCTGTCTCTGTCCTCTCACTTTCATATCTCAAGATCAGAGGTCTCTCTCCTCCCCTTTTCCCTAATTCAGCGTCACCGCTACATTTTGTCAGAGTCAGCAGCTAAAACGGATGGTTTAAAAAAAAAAGGAGTAGAAAAAAGAAAGTATTGATTAGCTTTCAAAGCTCCATGTGGGCCACTCTTATCGATTAGGAGAGCTGAGCTGCTGGCCTCCTCTCTTTCTTTCCCTCTCCCTCACCCTCTTTCTCTCCCTCTGGGGTCTTTGTTCAGGGAGTGAGTGATATAATGGTTCTTTGAGGAGTATGGAGAGTGGTGATGGGGTGGGGGGGTTGCTGTCTGTGGCATCTGGGAAGAGGGGGAGGCAGAGCGAGAGAAAGAGTGAGAGAGACACCAAGGAGAAGAAAAAAAGTCTCAATGACAAAAGGTCAGGGCAGCCAGGCTTAGGGCGACGGGGACCAAAGAGAGTGAGAGGATAATCTGCTAAAGCCCCGAAAAGAGAGATTCAGCATGCGCACCACCCTCGTAGGGCCTAAGAGCAAATTTGCACATAAATAAAGAGCCAGCGTCGCTTTGAACAAGCAGGTCTAAAAGAAGAAGGAGGGAGGGAGAGAGTGATAGAGAGAGAAAGAACTGCAGCTGTCTGATGGTCGGCCAACCGTCTGGCCGGTCTGAAAAACGTCACCATTTTATGCCCCTGTTGGTTTTAGGGAGTCTGGGATAGGATGTTTATCATTTTTGCCTTTCTTTCCTCTTAATCTGTTTTCACTTTCCTCTCGGCTTTAGGTATAACCTTTTAAAAATTCTCTTTGACTTACCTCAGTCTTTAGACTTTTGTACTGTGTAGAGTGTGTCCTCTGAGGAAAGTTATGTGCTCTTATACTTATAACAGATTTAATGCACTTCTTTGTCATCTTTCATTTGAGTGCCCAGAGCTAAAATTCCCTAAGAGAGAGAAAAAATGATATGATAATATTGCTGGTCACACAGGGTCAGAGCAGAGAGCTGTCACATGTATTGCTCAGATAATTAGGTACTTTCAGACTTATAGTATGATTGCAGACAAAAGCAGTTTGAGACAATACTGAGATATCAAAGCCTATAGGAGTCATGTATTATTATTATTAATATTAAGGACTTTTTCTTTAGGAGACATCCACCTTATTGATGTCTAAGAAAAAAATGAAATATTAAAAGACAACATGCAAATACTTACAGACTAGATTCACAGGTTGATTTACTAAAGTGTAAAAGATGTGACTGTCATGCACTTACATTTGCATGTTTTCAAGCTGACGCTTTTATCCCAAGCAACTTATACACAAATGCATTCGAAATTTGGTGCATAAAATTATTTTATTTCCTCAGAAATTTTTTGCAGTTTCACTAAAGTTTCACTAAGTAGAAGTACTGAAATAATGTTTCCTTGTACAAAATGCTTCAATAATCTTTGGAAAAATCCTTTTTTTATTCTCCAGTGTACATTTTATTAATTCATGCATTCCCTGGCAATTGAACCCATGACCTTGGAGTTGCAAACCAGAATGGTCTTTGGTTTGAGCACTATTACAAAACAGTTTGAGAATCCCTATCAGCTCTACACCCAATGACATTAGTTTATAGAGTGAGGGCTATCTGCTTTTTTGGCTAATGGAAGACATGGGAAGTGTTCAGAAGCTTGTTCGAAAAAGTCATTATTGTGTCAATGATCTTGCTTGTAATTTTTCTTGGGTCTGTTTCATCTGTTTAGAAGGAGTTTTATAAGTTTCCTTCAGAATTAGTCACCAATATGTGCATGCAAACAACATATTAAATGGATTTGCCTCAAACCTGCTTTAACTTGCTCTTGACGTACACAAAATATGTGGAACTGACAAACATCAATGACTTCCCCTCAAGATCTCTTTCATAAGTAAACAAACTTAAGAAAAAAAAGAAAAGAAAAAAGAATATAAACGTAAAATAATTTGAGTCCAATATTTCTGAGTCACCCGCTTAAAATTCAAGAGGAACGAACCTACATATAATCTCTAATGCCTCACTTTTCCTACTAAATACAGACTTGGAGCCCACGGCTAAAAAAATGATGCAATGACAGCCATCTAAAAATATCTCACCCACACCCTTCCACTTTTCATTCTACCACCTAAAGAAAAGCAATAATAAAAATGGATCCCGAGGTTCCGGGATCTGATGATGATGGGCAATAGGCCATTTCAAGCCTAGGAGGTGGACAGGGCATGAGAGGTGAACAGGGATTGAACATAACAGGTGCTATTGATCAACCATAGACGTTATGAACTAACTGCCATTTCCCTTTCATAAGAGGCTCAATGGGTATTGACTGGCAAATGAAAAGCATGTCCAAGTACTCCATCATGAGTGTACGACTAGAAGACAACAAAAAGCAGAAGATGAGAAGCACAACGGTGCATGCATAGGCACATATATGAGCTGCATCCTTCACATAAGTATTTACAAGTGATCAACAGACTTGAAAATTACAAACCAACAGAAGAATAAGGGACAAACATATTGTTAGGAGCTTCTTGGAACAGCTAAGAAACGGAGACAGGATCACAAAGGAAGAAAGCATGCTAGAAAGAGATTTCACAGAGGAGAGCATGCAGCCCACGGCAGGAGAGGGATTTGAGGCGATATGTGGCGCGTGGCTGGTCGAGGGCCGGACAGCGATGGGCACACGCTGGCCGGCAGAGCTCTCTCAGATCACAGACATCCTGCCAGGACAAGCTAATCCCCAGCTCATCTCTTCTTCAGGTCCTGGGCCTCCCTGCCACGCTATACGTGATTTCACGGCAGCGTTTCTTTCTAAGAAAGCTGCAAGCTAAAGGGATAAGACCGGCCCCCAAGCGACAACTGAATCTCTCGCTTGCGGATGTCTTTTCTATCGTTTCTTCTTTTTTTCCCCTCCTGCTTTCTCTCTGTCTTCAGGTCTTTTTCTGTCTAGCTTCTTTCTAAAACACTGGCTCTCAGACTTTTTCAGGCGGCCGACCATTTCAACAGTTAAAGAAAAAGTGAGACTGCCTGACACCCCATATCTGGAAACTACTGTCTACTTCAAAACAATGACTTCCAGTTTTGCTTACAAATGACTTTTTACCTTATATCTTGAAATAGCTACATTTTCATAATTCAGAATTTTACCAAAGTGCCATTTAGCTTTTATTTCAATAAACCTTTGTAGATTGAATAAGATAAAGTGTTCAGTTAGATATTATAAGTACTAAAGATACTATTATTATTATTTATTAATAACTTCATATTTACTTACTAAATTCAATTAGTAAGAAATAAGAAACAATATGCATGTGTAATTGCTTAACACAGTAAGTTTAAATATTTAAATTATTTTATATCTTCTATCATATTTACAAATACCACCACTTTGTTTTTCATTTAATTGAAATAATTTACTAAATAAATTAGTATTTATTAAATAATAAAATAATAAGCAATATTTAATCTTACTTAAAGTTACTAATATTTCCCTATAAAGTTCATAAATCAGTAATTACACAATATAATAAATTAATGGTATAATTGTGAATAAGCTTAAAAATTTATAAAGTATAAAGTGTAACACTTAAAAATATTTTGAAATGTAAATAAAAATTAAATAATTTTTTTCATGTACAATGGCATATATATATATATATATATATATATTTATTTTATTTTTTTTGTAGGTGGTGAATAGAAAACATAGAATCTGGGGGAACAGGATGTTGGGCCCAAATTTGCAGCAACCGCATACCTAGCTAACCAGCAGGTCATATTCTGCTCTGAAATTTTTTACCATAGTTTGTTTTGGTGGTTTTCAGTCTTCAGCACCATCCTCCTTCACCCTCCTCCGTCTCCCTCACGGCAGCTGGTCCCGCTCACAGAAGGGTGCCCATCTGATCGCCTCTCGCTTCCGTCACACTCACTGGGTCTCCGAGAGAATCAGGCGGAACGGAGTACACGCCAGGACGAAGGGGGAAATAGAGGAAAGACAGAAAGAAGAGAGGGATGAGGGATCTACTGACACCCCCACCTCAATGCCCCTGAGGGATGTACGGTACATACGGAGAGAACTGCCTACAAAGAGAAAAAATGGTTTCAATGTGCTCTACAGCCTGCCATTTTCTTCCTGAAAGTCTGTTGGAGCGCTGGAACCCTGAGAAGGCACACGCACCCCCCAACTAAGCCCCACTAGAAGACTCCCCACACAAAAAAACACAACTTTAAGCATGTTAGCTTCGGTGCTACCCATGCAAGCATGTGAAAGCTACGGCTGGTGAATGAAACCGCACTTGTTAGTTAAAGGCAAAGCGATTACACTGAAAAGCGCAGTGTATCTGTCTAACACCCAGAGCACATCCCGTACAATCGCCACGCTGTCGAAAAGGTGGGAGGCACCTCACGCCCCCGTGTGCCCCACAGACACACAGACACCGTGGCTCGAGGAAACCATGAAACATTTCAATAGACAGGAAAAGAAAAAATAACATGCAGTGTCCCAATCCACCATCCAATGTACTGTCTGGACCTCTTTTCAAAGAGCTTTGTAAACGAAACCCCTCTGGTAATCCTTCAGTGTGTAAGTTCGCTCTCCTCACAATCTTCTTTTGTTTACTGTAGTCGTCATGCTTTATATACCACCTGCTTTAGGGTCACTGATGAAAAATGGTGTCTGGGATGATTAAGGTTTAGAAATCTTAAAAAAGAAAGCTGAAAACACATGGTTATAATGTAAAAAATTATATATATATATATATAAATAAATAAACATAAATATAAATTAAACACATTATTAAGGTATGGTTTACAAGAAAATTCTATTTGAAATATTCTATTTTATTGAAATATTTTTAAAAAATATATTTTTCAGTCACATGCCACAGTTAAAAAAAAGAGATATTTTCTTAAATTGTAAATAAAACATGATAAATAAAACACATGATTATTGAAGTTTATTTTACAGGGAAATATTATTGCATTTTTTACCTCAAAATTTCATGTTTAATTCAATTTGTTATTTGCAATTTCTATGTTAAAAATCTTTTTATATGTGCTTTTTTTAATATACATTTATTTTTTAAATAATACAATTCTAAATCACAAATATTAATGTTTTCTTGGGGTTACTCCATTTTACCTGCTCAAAATTTGCCTTTTAATAGAATTTCAATAAGCAATCAAAAAAATGTAAATTAAATTAAATAAGTTATGATTTTAACACACTCAATATGGTCTAAAGAGCACTTTTCTGTTTTGTGCGGTTTGTTGTAACATGACAAGAAAATGGCTATGTGCATGTTGGTCACCCCATAACATATAATTTATGTATTTGTGACTTTAGCCGTGTAAAAAAATCTTTCATGTAAAACTGGATGTATATGTATATATATTTAAATATTTGATCCAGACAAAAAATAACTTTCATATTTCGTATTGTATTTTCAAACTTCTTTCCCTCTTTCCCCTCCAATTCTCCCTCATCCATGTCCGAGACACCTGGCTGAAGCGGGAAGACGAGTTCTGCCTCCCCTCCTTTTCCAATAACCAGACCCTTTGGTGTTCCATAATGTTAAGAGTAGTCAAGCATATAAATAAAGGTGAGGTGAAACGACGGCCCCTCGTCAGAACTGCTGAACCACAAAGAACACCTTGAAGGGCATGTTAACTGTCAATAGACTTCTGCGTAACCCTCCCAGCCATTAACATAAAACTAACCCTCAATTTCTACCTCTCCTCCAGATACATGGCTTCCACCGCTGTGGCAACATGCCCTCCATCATGTCACCCACACACGCACATATATTCAAAGCACACTCGCTAACATTTCTACCACGCCCTAACGCTAAAACATGCGCACATACAAACTATCTAAGGCCATGTTCCACACCGCCGCTACGTGACCAGACACTAGAGAGGCCGAGGAACAGTGTGTAATAGGTGAAGCATGAACTAGATGCGTATGTAAGGCCTGATCTCAGCTCTCTCACTCATGCAGGCTATTACTGCAGTGTGTGTTGGTCTAATTCTCCGGTCCCAGCAGTGTGCTTCAGCTCATAGACACCTCATATGGGCCCAGACTGGTCTGACCCATAATCAGCCTCTCCGAGGGAGATGCACAGCCTCTGTGAACAACAGCTCTGAACAGCCTAGCATTTTGCTGCCGTATGGACTCGCTGGGGAACATTTTCATGTCATCTCTTTGGAGCGAACTGCATCACCAGGTAGTCAAACGAGGTTTTTCTGTGCCTGAATACGGAGTCCCACTGTTACCGTCACACTTACAGTACATACGAGGATAAAGCTAAATAAGATTAATTCGACAACTGCCTGGAAGCTGCTCAATAGTTTTTCCTCCAGAGAGCAGGCCCTTTCTTCAAATCTTTTTGCAATAATTGGTTTACCACCAGGTTCTCTTTGCTAATCAGTAATTAGCACGTGATTAAATATTCAGAGGATATTGATGCACATTTAGCACGCACTGGTAAGTAAATGATTGTTCAGTGTGCTTCGCGTAGCCATGCGTCTCTGACATTTGCCATCACTCAAGAGTGCGGAAAATATCTAAATATACCACAAAATAGAATTAGCATCAAATAACCACGGCTTTTAAACCTCCCGTCAAAGACCATCACACCCACTGACAGGATAGTGCAGAAGTGCAGAATAAAAGAGGATGACACAAAAAGGTATTAAGAAGCAAAGACAGATGTCACAGATTTTTGAGTCAAAATACATGCAACATCAAATAAATAAATATATATGTTGGATAATATTTAATACGTTG
>JAUCMR010000035.1:18966043-18976701 GCA_032357425.1 Enteromius argenteus | reverse complement strand
CATTTTTGATTTCCACTTTTAAACACAACATTATTCTGACCACCATTTTTATTAATATAATGAAGTGTACAATAATAAATAAAGTGGTGCATACAACTCAATTTAATTTGTTATCCATTAAAAATCTGTCTTCTGTTACACATAAAAGAATATATATATATATATATATATATATATATAAAAAGGGAAAGGAAAGGACATGACATGTGGCCAGGTAAGGTTTCCACTACTAGGAATTTGTGCTCTGCATTTAACCCATCCAAGTGCACACACACAGCAGTGAGAAGTGAACAACCACGCGCATGCACACACCGTGAACACACACCCGCGACCATTGGGTTACAATTCCAACTCCCTATCCATTAGGCCACGACTGGCCTAACGGATAGGGGAGAAGAATATTTGAAAGAATGTTGGTATCCAAAGAGTTGACGGTAGCAATTGACTTCCATTGTATTTTTTTATGGAGGTCAATGGCTACTGTTAACTCCCATTATCAATAGATAATGATAATAGATAATGACTGACATCTCTATATGCATTCAGTATTTATGTTACATTTATATTTTTGTTTTTGATGCTTTAAAGCTCCATTCCCCCATTCATTGTGACTGCATGGAAAATCTAACAGTAGCACTTTCTTTTACAGTCCTGCTCCTCATGTACATACTATGTACTTATTGTAGTAATTACAATAACTAAGTACTAGGTACTAACCCTGAACCTACCTATAATCCTAACCCAGCCCCATGTAGTTACCTTATTACTGGTACGCTTTTGTGTACAGTAAGTATACTGTAAGTACAATGTAAGTACACATTCTGTAAAATAAAGTGCAGCCAAACTAAAGGTTCCACTTTATATTAGGTGGCCATGACTACTATAGGTAGGTATTTACATCAAAAATTAAGTACAATGTACTTGTGTTCATACTGTATTGCAAATCACTTTTGCCGCTTTTAAGGTGGGATACAGGTAAGGTTAGAGAAAGGTTTGGTGGGATGGGTAGGTAAGGGTTTGTTTAAGTTGTAAGGGATGGATCAACAGTGTAACTATAAATCTAATTACAGAAATTAATTACAGTAAAATATGTACAATGTAAAAACATGTATGTACACAGTAAGTGAATTGTTTTAAATAATTAATAAATTTAAATGCAAGTACATAGGCAACCTTATATAAACTGGGACCGAATGTCCTGTTCAGATAACATGAGGGCAACCACATAATTACAGCTTTTTCTTTTTTTGGTGAAGTATCTCTTTACTATGTCAATACATACAACTGCTTCGAAACTCTCCAGAATGGTCATTAAACATCAGAAGCACAAGCTCACTCACACTCATACATGCCTGTACACGAGAAGTTGTGTTTGAGAGGAGGAGAGAAGCGCTTTTTGCTTTCCACCACTCTAATTACACAGCCTGACCTCCCACCGGTCGCCCTGCGCAGGCCCTTCTCAGATCAATATTCATTCTTTTAGATCTGTCATCTGCTTTTGACGCTATCGACCACACACTGTCTCTCCCCTCTCCTCCCTTTCTGATTTATTCATTTATTTAGCTCCACCGCACCCCCTTGACCCCTAAGGCTAGCTCTTGCACATACACAAGGGTCAGTCTATATGAGATGGTTAACCTGGCATTATCCCTGTTTTTCTCTTTCTCTGTGTCTCTGTCAATGTACTAAGGGCTAGGAAGAATTGCCCTTGGTGGATTCCAATGGCGGTCATTTTCTATGGTAATATTTTGTGGGCTCCCACTCTGCACAAAGTGAGTATATTGGTTTTTGGATAGCGTTATTGCAGATAAGAGCCCAGGAGCTAATGAACTAAGCGAGGGCTGAGCCAAGGTCAAAGCCTTCATTTAGGAATATCCAATGGGCATCTGCCACTCTGTGTGGACACGCATACGGTAATCGCCTCTAGCACTCTACAAGAGTTCGCTCTCAGGATGTTGTTTTTCTAGTTCTGACCCGAATTACTCATGTTCTGAGTTATGCTGATTTCCAAAAGAGGCTTTTAAAGGTCTTGAAAATTTTACATGCTCCGGCCTCTTTAAAATTGTGGTGACACCAGGTAATGATGATGATGATGGCAAAAAGGGACAAGAGGACACAATCAAAGATGCAAAGTGCACTGGGTGCAATACAAATGCCAAGCAAGGTCAACCTACACACATGTGAGGAAGATGAATTTGGTGCTGATCTCTGTCTAGGGAGTATAAACCTTCAGAGTTTGCTTTCCTATTTTGTATTACACCCAGAATTTGAATTATACTTTATTTGATTAAAATCTGAATTGCACTTTTTCTTTGAAATGATTCGGAATTCAGAATGCTTTCTCAGTTCTGAATGGATGAGTTGTACATCTTAGAGAGGTGTGCTATTACTTTTCTAAGCTCTAAGGGGTAGACTCTTTAGATTCAAGCAAGTAAACACTTAAGAAGTAACCAGAAGTAACCATTCATAGCAACCACATGCCAACAACTGCTAAGCAAACATGTAAGCAAGCACAAACAATGCCCTGTGAAACCACACTAAACACCCTAGCAGTGAGTTTTAACACCACTCACATATTTTTTTTATGTATTTAGTGTGTTGTATATCCCTTGGTAATGGGGAAATACAGATGGCATCCCCCAAACTTTAACCCTTCTCTAACACTCACTGTGAATTCCCCTTTGATGCTTAATGTGACAAGCCTCTGTCTCCATCTCTGCACTGTCCCCTTCTGGTGACAGACTTCAAATAAGCCATCACACTAGGGTCATACGACTGACAGCTGTCAATCAGGTTTTGCAAATAGGGGAAAACTCAAAAAACACAAAATCTCACTTTGGGTTTGACATACACTACAGTTCAAATTGTGGGGTTGGCAAGATTGTTTTTGAAAGAAATGTCTTACACTCACCCAGGCTGCAATACTTTAAACAAAATTATATCATATGATCTTTCAGAAATCATTCTAATGCTGATTTGGTGCTCAAGAAACATTTGTTATTATTTTTGTTGAACACTGCATGTTTCCACAATACTTAAAGTGAAACGACCTAATATATATGGAAACCCTGATACATCTTTTCCAGGGTTGTCTTTTCTATCACTTTTGATTGATTTAATGCACTCTTGTGGAACAAAGCATACAGATTTCTTTGACAAAAAAACTACTGTGCTACTAACATTTTGGAACTCGAACAAACAACAGTGTATTTTTCACTATCACCTGTGTAAATCTGACATCTAGAAGCAATTATGTGATTTTTTTCCAGCGTTATCTCACCACCAACGTATTTTACGAGGTGGCTAATTCATACGACCACACAGCTCACTTTTTTTTATGATTTGTTTAAACCCTAGTGATGGGTAGGTTTAGGGGCGTGGTTAGGTGTAGGTCATTCATACAAATTTATACGAATTGGCAACTCATAAAAATAGGTATGATTTAGCAAAAATCATATGAATTTGTACGAGTGAGATCGTACGAATTAGTCACCTCGTAAAATATGTACGAATTTCCCTTCCCTTTCCTCTCTGTCCGTGAATTTATTTCCCACATTAAGACCCCTCATCGAATCTATTATTAATATTAGGTTTTCTTTTCTATGCTCTCATTTGGCCCGTCAGCAACATTTTTCAGTTGACTCACCGACTCGTGCCACCCGTCAGCCTGTGTCTTGTTTTTTGTCCAGTAAACTGAAAAAAGACATGTGGTTTGTGCAAAGAGGCTGCGAGATTTCCACAACAGACAGCCAGATGTCAATCACTTTCATCAGCAGGAGACCAAGAAACTCCACGATCTTTGCCCCCTGGCATCTTTTATTTTTGGGGGGGGATTAGGGAGTTATGAAAGTGCAGCTTCTAAAAGGCAAGAGGTGTGGAGAGTTACATTTTCAAAGTCAATACCCCCAACAAATTACCCTGGCTAAAAGACTGAAATAAATAAATGTGTGTGGAGGATGGTGGGTGATCAGGGGCGCAGAGGGGTGGAGGGATGAGGCGGATGCGGGGCTGGCTGGAGGGGTTTACAAAAATCAATAGACAAACAAGCAATGGAAAGGGAAGCAGGAAAAAATAAGCATTTAAAGAAATTCCGCTCCTTTGGATGGAGACGGAGATGAGGCCGTACTTGGAGGGGGATGTTTGGGAGTATGAGTGCAGAAGAGCTCCAGGGAGCTTTGGATGAGGCAGTCGGCCCACAATGCCCCGCAGCCTGACAGGGTTGAGTGACCATATTAGCGTCAGCAGGCAAACAAGGTAAACCTGTGGGGGTTAACGCAGAGAATTATGGGTAGGCCCTTTTCCAGCAATTCTCCTTTGCATCAGGCAGGTAAGGGAGTCTGTGTTGCAGTGGTCAATTGCTAAAGAGCAAGACCAAAGTATTACTAATAGTCTGGTTTAATGTTTCAAGTGGTAAACGGGAGCGCAGGGTTGTGTGGTCGACACTAAGGTAAACAGGTCAATAGTATTGATCTTGCTTCCCTCGCACTTCAGCCAGGGCCAGCAACATGTAATGCATTACAAGCTCCTGTTCTGCATTGCACCTCAACAGCAGTATAAGTGCGTGAATGTGCGCTTGTGTGTGTTCCTATGTATGTAGTGGTTGTACGTGCCAAAACTCTTTCCTGAGAGCATTTGAGTTCTCCAAACATACTACACAAATTCACATTTTAATACAAGTATTTGTGTCTTGAACATTACCATTGTGTGCTACAATAACAAAAGCATTAAGACAGCTTTGTCTCTCATGCATCTTCGTCCACATGGGTATGGCATGAACACAGTTGAACACAGAAGGAAATGTACATTTCAAAAAATGTATCTGACATTAAATCAGACATAGTTTCTCTCAGACAACCTGAATCTCTTTTTTTCTGTGCAATTCGTAAGACAACATAGGATTTAATTTGAAATATTATTTGGGTGTGGCCTATTTTGGGTGACATATTTGACATTTGTTATTTTAAAAATATAAATTAAATATAAAAATACATAGTATGAACATATGATAAACATATAGTATAAAAATATATAATAAAATAATAAAATAATAATAAAAACCCTTGTCAATTGTTTATTTAATTTTTCTAACAACACCCATCAGTGAATTTCGTCATTCCTCTCAATGACTTATATGTAATTTACATCACATTTTAAATGATGTATGTGGGTCAAAGACATCAAGATGCTGAAAGAAATTTACAAAAGTGATTTCATGTCCATAGAAAGCACATTAAATGTAAATAAAGTGTCTACTTTTAAGGTTTCAAAAAAGTTTTGGGAGAATAATATGTCGAAATTTGGTTGTCACATTGTCATTAATTGTAATATAATGTTTATTTAAAAAAATCAAACAACATGCTTATTCTTATTTGTACATATTAAAATATATAAAAGAATAAGTGAGCATATTAAATTTTATTGTGTTTTAAATTATCATAGTCAAAAAGTCTTACTGACAAATAGACAAAACAAAGGATAGTGGCAAATTTTAATTAATTTAACTTTAATTAGTATTTAAAAAAGTAGTTACTCTTTTGATATGTCAAAAAATTGACTTTTGTTGTAAATATGCCTGACAAAGTTGTTGCCCTGAATGACATTTTAGTGGGTGTCTTCTGTAAACAAGGAAAAATGTATCATATTTATTTTTGCTCAGAAAAGCTGCAATTAAATTAAACAGAAAACTTTTTTTTATAAAAACAAATAATATTTTCATACTTCATTTTTATTTCTTTTTGAGCAAATTCTTTTAAATAAATTTTTTTATATCCTGTCTATCTGAAACAAAATGAAAAATGATCAATGCATCTTAAAAAGGGCTGAGCAGTCCATTATATCAGATCAGAAGTGCTGCACCAACAGACGCCGCATCACTCAATAACAGAAAATGTGATGTTAGTGGAATTTTAACAAAGTCTGAAAATTAGTAAGTGGATCTTAAAGTTAAGTAGATTACGGTGCAGAGCAGGGGACATAATGAAATAATGAATCAAATCTCCCTCTCTTTGTGCGCCGTACCTCTGTGTTACTCAAAGCAGGGCCCATGCCAAATCCATTGCATGTGGGAAATAGATTAACTCTCTATTTACACCCTCTCCTGGCTGGCAGCGGTGGCTAGCGTGGCCAGCCAGCCAATGACAAGGGAAACCCCACCTCTCCAGAGCCCATTAAGACACTCAACAGACTGTGTAACCCTGATTATTGCATCACAACACCGGGAATGGCTGTGCAAATTATGGCTGGCTGAGGAGATTGGGTATTTCCTTAATTTAAACAATAACTCACTGCCCTACTCTTGGACCTCCCATTGATGTATGGCTCTTTTATTTAATGTGTTAATTATTCCAGCTTGATCTGTAATTCCCAGCGCAAGGATTTACAGAGGCTGAGACAGAGAGAGAGAGAGAGAGAGAGAGAGAAATAATATGAAACAGAAACCTTGGGGAAAGATCTGTTTAATTTGCTCCTCGCCAAAAACATCGCCTCTGCATGCTTGCTTTATTGATTTACACC
The DNA here is from genome assembly GCA_032357425.1 of Enteromius argenteus. Classification (NCBI taxonomy): domain Eukaryota; kingdom Metazoa; phylum Chordata; class Actinopteri; order Cypriniformes; family Cyprinidae; genus Enteromius; species Enteromius argenteus. The sequence goes on along the minus strand of JAUCMR010000035.1, from coordinate 18,970,188 downwards.
CCAACTCATCTTTCCATAGATTTACTTATTATTTTTCGATTCCAACTAATTCAATTAAAAACCTTTTTACACATCTTGTCGCTGATGTAAATTCCACCGCAACATTTCATGTTTCTTATTCACACACTTACGCTCACACTCTTAGTAACACATGCCCGGCCACAGTCTCGCGTTCACGCGCACGTACACTCGGCGGTGGAGATTTCGCAAGTGTAAATGAGCCTGTGCCTTTCTCGCCGACTGACTCCGCTTATTATACTTCAGTCACACCCCAAGCGTCAATCAGAAAGCGTTGCCCTGCAAAGTGGCGCAAAACACCGTTTCGGCTAACCATATGCTACGCATACACGCTCGCCGCTCACGCTCCATGTCAGCTCGTGCCCATCCAGCCAGGCATTTAAGCATTGCTAAGACCCAAACGAGAGCTTTAAATAAGTGCGCTAAGGGGGGAAGAAGTGCGCCAAGCAGAGTGTCGAGTCGCCGGGCACAAACATCCTGGCTAATACACATGAACATTCTTCCACACAAACACGGCTGGGAGAGCAAATCAGTCTCTCTCTTTCTTTCTCTCTCCCACATGCACTTGTGTGTGTGTGTGTTTGGCGAGGAGTAGACTGAAGTTAGCTGTGCTTGCCCTGGGGAGGACTCGTGGCCGTGGCGGTGTGACAGGCTGCTGGCAGATCAGGCTCCTGTCAGCCATGCAGGCCCCCGTTAAACAAGTCACACTTATGAGCCAGAAAAATAATTGGAGGCTGCCGCCCGCAATATGCTGCCCCCACTCTCTGTCCATCCGGATGGCTTCAATAGTGTCAGCTTCGATTAGGGCGTGGAGGCCAGTGCAGAACACACTCCTTTCCACATCTATTTCCCTCCCAACCTCTCTCTCTCAGGTCCACAGAGTGGCCTGAACTCACCCTATCGCCCACCTCTTCCCGAGAGGGCGAAGATATAGAGAAAATTCAGAGAGTGGGAAGGGAGAAAAAAAAACTGAAGGGGGAAGATGGGCTTTTTTTCCCAGTCGGGCCTGTCATGTCAGAGTCTCATGTGAGCGAGGAAGCCTGGCTGATTCCGTTGATGTTGTCGTATTGTGTACGCGTGCATGTGTGGGACGGTGAAGGCATGCTGAAAGGGACAGGGGTGAGGATGTCACAGAAGAGCTTAGTGAGGACCGCAGCCTCTGATCTGACAGGTCAGTGGGGCCACGAGAGATACACAGCTGGCCGCGCGCACACTACATGGCCATTATCCCCCTTGGGACGGAAGGATCGCTGACCTACTGACACTGGATCAGCCTAACTAACACACCAGATACTGTCTACAATGCCCAGTGTACTGTCAGCTCGGACACATGAGGCGCAGCACATGTAACCGCATCCCGCGGCAGCACGTTACACAGCAAACATGTCATACTGTTTGGACAGGGCTAAAACTATCTGACACACTCCGCTGTGCGATATACCAAACAACAGCCCGCAATGCCCACCTTCCCTTCTGGCCATAAAACGGCCAGGCCATGGTGACCACATGCAGTCTTCAGGAATTTCAACAATAGATAAGAGTCAAATATGAGATGAATTATTAACTCCTAAATCAATTATGGACTTGTTTTGGGCTTCCTGGGGTTCTTCGAAGCAGAAGTCCTCATAGTAGGGTAAACTTCTACACTCATAAATGGAAACGTTACAGAGTTAGTTCAGCCAAAATGTTAAATTCAGTCATTAATTACTAAGCCTCATGTTGTTCCAAATCTGTAAAAACAAAGTAAGATATTTCTGATTAAATCCGAGAGCTTTCTGACCCTCGATAGAATGAATACAACTGAAATTGAAAGTTCTTATGGGTTTGGAATGACATGAGGGAGAGAATTGTTTTTTGTTTTTAAAAAATATATTTTTTACATTCCTTTTCCCCAAAAAATATGTATCAAATATGTATAAGAAACATTCAAGCAACAGCATTAACCAGTTTTTTGTAATAATTCCAAAATATTTAAATAATATAAATGTACATATTTAAAATAAATAAAAAAAATGTAAAACAATGTTAACAATGGTGGAAATACATCATCATAGTCTGTGTCCAATTCATTGCTCCAGAAAAAGTGCAAGTTAATGATGTTAAAAGTTAAAAGTATAGTTTACCCAAAAATGAAGATTTTGTTATCATTTGCTCACCCTGAATTCTCAATCAAAACTTGAATTCCTTTTTAATCACAAAAGAAGATATACTTGTTTAACTGTTTTTGTCCACAGAATGAAAATCAATGAGGACCTAAAAACACTGAGGTAAAAAAAAAAAAAAAAAAAAAAAAAAAAACACTTCTCGTTTTAAATCTTTTGTCTTTCACAGTAACCAACCAAGTCAGCCTAGTTTGAAACAACATGAGAGTGAGTAAATTATAACTGAATTTTAAGTTCTGGTAAACCAGCCCTTAAATAGTTAACTTTATGACATAGTTAACTTTATCTAAACATGTAATCTTACTTTAAAGTCAACACAAAATAAAAATGAAGCCTATTTACTTCCTAAATTTGCAATGTTCTTGGTCTTTTTGTCTTGTTGGTCATTGCACATTGTTCCAAAAAAAAAAGACAAATTAAACTTCATAATCTTTCATCAAAATATAATTAGTCTCAGCTTTCTTATGGCTTCCATTAGCAAGCCCTCTTATTTTTCACCCCCTTAACTCATACAGAGGCAACTTTTCATAGTCCAATCATGTCTTGTTTTATACATATGCCAGATGCTTTTATCTTAAAATTACTAAGCTATTCATTTTTATTTTGTAATTCACGAGTTCCATGGGAATTGAACCATGATCTTGGCATCACTAGCAACATGTTCTACCACTTGTGCTACAGTAGAGCCCAGCACTGTTTTATCACATATATCACGTTTCCCTAAAAATACATCACATAAAATGAGTTTTGAACAATGTTTCATGTTAATTTTAAAATTCTCACAACACATTACACTACTGTTTATAGAATCTTTTTAAACACCGACCAGTGAATCAGGCCTCCCCACACCGAGCAGATCTGGTCTCTAGGCCTCTACATCCCTGTGAAACCAGTGCAACTGAGGCTGGAGACGCCGCATGAGGTGACATTGAACGTACCTGCGGTCTCTGTGGACGCGGGGCATCCGTCCGTCCATGGCCGGCGTACAAATAAATAATGCAATGTACACCTAATGCAGTGGTCCCAAACGTAGGAACCTGCCGTCGCCTCCAGCTGCCTTTGGGGTGGAAAATAATTACAATGCAGAGAGTGAGAACAGGCCTCCTATACACAGCGTAATGGGCCAAAATAAGGGGATGGAATGAGGCTGCCCTCTACGCTTCACTGCCTTTTCCACAACACACACACACACGCTGCCCAGCTGAAAGTTACTACCAGCAAATTGCCTTTGCATATCCCCATTCAACACTGAAAAAGGCTTCCATCTAGGAGGAAGTGAGAGTCACTTATAATGGAGGGATGAATACACAAACAAGTAAACAGAGGCCGGGAGCGGAGAGATGGAAACGTCTTGCTTGCAAATAACTTTTCTGTTTACCTTGTTTGTTTCCTACTGTAATTATGTATTATATTATGCATCTGCCAGCATTCATAACAAATATTTCGTTTAATGCTTTAAACGTTTCCACGTGTTCTAATTATGCATATGAGGAAGCTCAGATATGTAGTGCAGTAGTGTTATAATGCTGACGCCTCCGAGTATTGATTGGACTAACAGATTAATTGGAAATAGAGTAACAGATTCACAGATCGAGTGATTACTTAATTAAGTTTAGTAATTAATATTAATTTACAGTCTCTAGGTATTTACATATTTCAGAGGCAGGTTTTGGTGTCAGACAGTATGTCTGGAGATTTATGTGAGAGTAGACTGTACACACTGTTGAAGCACATTGTGATCCAGTACACACAAAGGGAAAGGCTGTGCATGGATAATAAAGGCGCTGGATGCAGTGCTGTTTGATTGGAGATCAACATGTTTACTCTGGCTCTCTCAAACCTCAGTCTGGGCTGAGATGTAAGACACTGTACCCTTACCTCCAAAGCACAAATTATATGCTTTTCATTTTAGCGTAGATTTATTTGCTTCAGTTGACAGATGCTTTCTTACAAGATCATGAATAC
>JAUCMR010000035.1:18946158-18956392 GCA_032357425.1 Enteromius argenteus | reverse complement strand
ATATACACAAATGCACGCACCATATGACGGTGATGTATGAACAGACAGGGTTAAGGTGCTGGTGTGTCCTGAATGCGTGATGTAAATTGGTACGTTGGCCGCTGTGTTTTGATGGTGTGTATCTAGATCAATAATGTTAAGACACACGTATAGTCATGTTAGGAGGCAAGTCCAATGTTCTTTCTAAACTTTATGCGAACAAACTGAAACTACGACTTTTGTTTGATGAATATATACGGAATATTAGGAGTTAATATGGAATATGCTTTTGTGGTGAAATGTTTAAATTTACGTTTTTTCACACTACATACTGTAGAGGCCCTCGGACGGTAAATAACTGCAGAAACAAACCAGAACAAGCAACTCGCATTAACAAAATGGCTGCAAACCTAAATAAACTAAATGAAGCAATGCTACTAGTTTTACTATATTTATAGTAACACAACATTAGCGTAAACGTGATCAAAATGATACCTCTACCAGTACTAAGTTACTTTTTTTTTTTTTTTACCAAATATAGCCATACTACTATCTTAGTGTAATTTTTGACTTGCATGATGTTAGCATAACTGTTTTCAAAATGAAGTAGCATTCTAGCAACAAGCTAGCTTTTCACAGAAATAACGTTGCATAATGTAGCAAGTCATTGTCATTCAGACTTGTTTGGAATTGTTTCTTTCAGCAGTTTTGTTCAAATGAACCAGTAAACGATTCACTGATTCCTTTGACTCATTAACCTGATTGTATAGTTTTAACTACTTACAATTATGAATAGCTTGTACTGTAGCAGTCTACCGTTTTATCTTTCCCAACATTGCGGCTCCCAATACTCACTTCTCATTGGCAAGCTCTTCTCTTCATTAACCAATCAGCACCATTATCCCAAAAACGCATTAAGCAGATCTTCTTCTAAGCAAATTAGTCCACAAACTCTTTCTTAATCCATCTCCACTCATCACGATCACACACTGTCCTTCTCCAGCCCCTAAATCTAACCTCTCTCCATCTCTTTTCCTCCATTTTTCTCATTTTCCCCTCTCTCAGCTGTGGCTCTGTCTCTCAGGGGGCTAAGCGCTCATTCCTGTGTCTGTGTGCTGCTGTCGATTGGGCACTAAGTGCTGTGAAGACCCCAGATAAATCCTCAATTACGGCCTATCTGCTTCTTACAGCCACTGATTAACGGTCAGGCTCCGTGGCCGGCACTCTCTCTTGCTCTTTCTCTCTCTTTCTCTGCCCCTTGGATACAGTACAGAACAAGCAGTAGATTTCCCCAGCGTCTGGTCAGTTCTCCTGAGACCTCTGTTCACCAGATAACCAGTGCACACTGTGAGACGACTGCGCTGAAGTGTGCAGGTAACAGATTCAAATGTAACATTTTTAGAGTTTAAAATCAATTCTAGAATAAAAAAGAGCCATGTGGGAGCAATGAGGTGTGCCACTAAAGCAAAAAATTAATTATTTTACCCCTGTAACCGAATTTGAATAATTTCATGTTCTTTGTTCATGTAATATGATTATATTTTACTAAGATTCACCTCTAAGAGGCTGTCAGAAATCAATTGGCCAACATATGTACATAGCAAGCTGACTATGCGGAATATTAAATTGCAAAAAAAAAAAAAAAAAAAAACCCTACAGTTACAGGCATCAAAGGTTCCGGTGTTTTAAGTGTTGGACACCAATGCCACATCAATAATATCTAAGTTTGCATGTTTACCATCATGTTTGATGGATGTTATTTGAACGGTGGAAACTGAAGGTCAGATCAATACATCTTAAAAAAAGGATTTCGAACAAAATATGGATGCTTGAGCTCCTCAGGTTTTGGGTTTCTCATTGTGAGACATTCATCTCTCCAACTCTTGACTCCCAGGAGCGTTGGATCTCAGCATGGTGGGACTACGGTCGTATATCTGGACAGATATTATTGATCCTGTTATTTCAATGTGGTTAAGGCTCACCGACCTCTCCCATCATGTCTAGTGATTCGCTCATCTGACTTGCAAGAACTTGATTGATGATGTTACGGACGCGACAAAAAAGTTCCGTCGGGATGCTAATGCTGTTGCACATTTCCCTTACTGGCTCAGATGACTGGGTGACCTTTGCACAACATCTACGGAATACAAACAGCCAAAATGACCAATACATAAAACTTTGCAATACTCAAAAGAAAGAAATACAGAACTGCTATGAATAAAGGATCAATTACAGTCTGTCAGGATAATGAATGCCTTTCTGTATGGTTTTTGGTGCACCACTGACATGTATTCTCATGTACTGACATATATTCATCTGTTTAAGGTTAAATTTATATACAGTCCATAAAGAAAACTGAGTACACCTCTAACACTTCAAGGCTCAACTGATTATCATTTGACAGCTAATGCATTAAATATGACAATCTAACAAGTAACAATTATTAATGCATGAAACAATAAACCAAATGCAAATTTTCACACTAAAAACAGAAAACCTAGATTAAGCTATATTAATAAATCATGTAAATATATTACTTATTCTAAGTTCACAATATGGATGAATAAATGTTAAAAAGAACCCACTATTAAATGTATATTTCAAACACTCTAAATTGTCTCAGAGTAGTGGGGTGTTATGGGGTAATTTACTGTGAGTAAACCGGTATAGAACATGTAAATAAATAAATACATTTTATATATTTAATATCTAAAAAAATCGAATGAATATAAATATTACATAGCCTATCACTTAATTAGATTAGATTCAATTTATTTTTATTGTGCAGAGTACATGTACAGAGCCAATGAAATGCAGTTAGCTTCTAACCAGAAGTGCAAATAACTAAGTATATAAATAAACATAAAATGTGTATATATGACATATAGACAGCTAAATGGAAATGATTGTAAATACAACATAAGGTGCAAAGGAAGCGTAAAGATGTTTAGTTAGTAAGTTAGAATTACTATTAACTTGCATTTCATTTAACTCCAGAAATTTCAGAGCAAAATATTTAAAAAAAAAAAACAACTACTCAATAAAGGTGTGTACAGCACAGTAGTCACGTGACTGACATACCATCCACATACCAATACCATTATTTATTTCATATATTTCAGAGTATAAAATATTTTACCTTAAATTGGAATGTAAATCAAATTATAATTTCTTCAAAAAGCTTACATTTTTGCTAACCTGATAAAGATATGGAAACATAACGTATCTACTTTTAGCATTTTTCATGGAAAAAACAACTGTATAGATCTATTTCATAATGCCACAGACACCATAACATGACATATGACGTTTGCAGGAAACTTTACAGGAGGGTCACATTTAATAGCAGCTTACAGAGTGTTGAGTTTCATCTATTGTGTGGCCAACAACAACCTGAGATATGTGCTTGCATCAGCATGTGAGTAGATGAGTTTGGTGTGAGGGTGGGGGATGGAAGCAGTGACAACAAATGTTATGTTGGGGAAATACCCCTTTTTCCCCTGTAAAGTCTAAATGATTAAAAAAAAAAAACGGTAAAAGAAATACAAAAGCAGGAGTGGAAATGAAAGGCAGATAGACATATGCAGATCTGCTTCAAAAATCTTAATTTACAAATGCAGTTCAGCCGGCAACTGATAATAGACCCAGAGGGGATCATGTGGACACAAAAATGGCTTTTAATAGTTGATTATACCAGTCTATTAGCACACAAACAAATACATACACACCTTTAGTGAATCCACCAGTCCAGTCAGCTCACAAACAGAGTCATGTGACTGGTGCGGTCATGTGACCGAGTCCTCAGAGGAGCTCATCAGCCTGTATGTAGATGTGTGGTGAGTGAGTGATTGCCAAGGGCTGAAAATTGGTGTAGTGAGCTTCACAGGGGAATTGCAGCACGCACATACATACACATATGCAGGCAAGATTATGGCCCTGTGCAGAGCTGCCAAGCTGTAGCTGCCGTTACCTGCCAAGTATTAATATATGGTCCTGTGTGCTCTTAAAGGAACAATACACCCTGGCCTTCAGTGTGTCTGAGGGGTCAAAGGCCACTGGAGCACTCTGCATAAGTCTTCATGCACGTATAAATTAATCTTGCTCATGCAAAGCACATTCTTCACAAGGTTAGGATTTTACATTTCAACTGAAATGTTTAGCAGATATTTAAGGACAAATACATTAAAAATAGTTCTTGAAATTGACATTTGTATTTTAAAGGGTTAGTTCGTCCCAAAATGAAAATTCTGTCATTAATTACCTATCCTCATGTCTTTCCAAACTCGTTTGACATTTGTTCATCTTTGGAGCACAAATGAAAAGATTTTTGATGAAATCTGACCCTCCATAGACAGCAACACAACTGAAATATTCTCAGGTCCAGAAATGTAGTAAATACATTGGTAAATAAGCCCATATGACATCAGTGGCTCAATTTCAGTTTTGCAATGCTACGAGAATACACCCTTTTTTTGAACAAAGAAAACAAAAATAATTTACTGAACGATTCTTCTCCGAGGAGTAACATATTCCGCCATTTTAGAGAGTATCACAACACATACGCAGTAAACAACATAAACAACAATTATTAAGTTCACGTGCTTGCTTTACCCTGAACGTAAACAAGGCTGATTACATCAAGCACGTTCTTAAGTAGTCTCAAAAATGGCGGAAGACGTAACTCAGGGGAGAAGAATGGTTGAGTAAATTATGTTATTTTAGTTTTTTTGGCGCAAAGAACATATATCCATACTGTTGCAAAACTAGTTGAGCCACTGATGTCCCATGGACTGTTTTACTGATGTATTTATTTGGGTCAAAGGTCACATGTACACAAACACATAGAAAAAAAGAGAGACTAAAGACAACAAAACCCGATTACCACACATAAATTTAAAGTTAAGTTACCAGGTTTTTAGAATAAAGCTGTTTTTTTTGTTTGTTTGGTTTTTTACACAGATGTAAACACACTCATTTAGCATTACTTGAATGAATCGGTGTAGCTTGCCATGATCTTGACCGTTCAACAAATCAAACTCTTCTGTTTCAGAAAGGACATTTCACAGTACATTACATTGCCTTAAAAACTGGTACACACCATAAATTTACCTAAACCTACAAGACGTGACCAGCAAAGCTGAGTACAGAAAGCTGCTTTCGGGTCAGTTCAACACTCTGCTACATACAAGAGACTTTGCATGCAGTCTGATCCCAGACCTGCTGATGATGTAGCCAGCTCAGCCATGTTCCCTTGGTATATTGGAGTGAGGGGGTGATTTGTTACTCGTCTTGGGCCGCTCATTTCCCCAATGCCGCACGTTCTTCCCTCCGCCTCGGTGGTGTGATGAATAGCTGGCCGCATGGAGGAGAGCGGCCACACCACCACCAAGGTCACAGTAACCTGGGCTCTCGTCTTAGGCTACCTGCCTCTAATTAGCAACCCATAGAGACGCTGAGAAAAAGAGTAAGAGAAAAAGAAAGAGGGGGTGGTAGTAGCCCAGCTCTGTTTATGGGCTCTAAATCTGCATGGCAATTTTTGCCCGTCTCTCAATCTCCTTCTGATTACCTGCCCCCCACCCTCAGCCCCCTCAACTAAAGGTGGTTTGTGTCGACGTGCGTCTCTTCTGTCACTGATCACTTCTTCCGGCCTGCCTGAGGGAGATTACACACACACAACTGTGATTTATCAGAGGAAGGGATGGGATGGACTCCTCTCTCACTGTCTCTGGCTGTGGAATCTAATGGATTTATGAGCTGGAGATGCTCAAAGAGAGATAGAGGATGAGAAAGAGAGAGATTCACACAGCATTTGTTAGTTATTTATACAGAGGAGAGATACAGTGAATTCAGCCAGAAGGTATCCAGAATGGTATAGGAGAAAATTGAGCTTAATGATGAAGTAAGAGCGTTAAGGAAGTGCTCTAAATATTAGTGATATTGACCCAAGCCTTTTCTCAAATATCATCATTCTGAACCGACAAATATTTTAGGGCAATAGAAGTGAGGGGAAGACCAGCTTAGCTCATGAATATTAATTAGCCAACACAGCATTCGGCCAATAGTCTTTGCTAAAAGACCAGCCACAATCGCTGACTATTTTACACTGGCGCATTTGATCAGCAGACGTTTCTCGAGTTCATTTTATATGACAACTTATATATTTTTGTAGCAATTTCTAAAACTTATGAAAGCAGAGAGGGCACATTGCTGTGCTCTGGTGTCTACTAAAAACTGCCAGTTATGTCTCTGCCAAGAATGAAACAGAGGCATTAGAGTGGCACTTCAACCCCTGAGGATAAAGACAGGAACAAGGGAAACGTGCCAACCATAGCAAAGGCGCCAGTTGTAGAGGCTGAGGGTGAGGAACCAGACTTGGCACTGGATAGCCTGTGGGCAAAGAGTAGACATTGAGGACCTTTCTGTTTTTGGGAGGCAAATGGAGTTAAACGCACACAGCAAGAGGATTACATCCTTAACGTGGTTCTATAATATACCCGTATTGCAATGAATCTACGCTGTTTTTCTGTATTTCACTGTCAGTGTATAAATAAGAGTGTGTATCAATTCATACAAAAACTACTTTAAAATATACATACAAAAGAATAAGTTCAGAAAACGCCTTCTGAAAATGCCTCTTTTGCATATGCCACTTGGTTTCATATGCGTTTATGTTATGCATTTCACAACCATACATTTTATTGTGCCTCAAAGTGTCGAAATCCTAGATGGCATATGCACAAATCATGACACACTAGCACACACCTTACTGTGCTGGAGTGTGCTGGCGGGTGGTCGCCAATTCCACACCTTCTCAGGCCACTAGAGCCTCATCCTGTGACACAAACACACTGTTTCTCTGTCCTGAAATATCAGCGTGCGTGTCTGTTGTAGCCTTTGCTTGTTCACTAGTGGAAACTCTTGCTGCCCAGTGCCAGCGCTAATTGCTTTTGACATTGTTTGGCCTCTTGCCGCCCAGTTTAGGACAAATCCTTCATTCATGCGGCGAGGAACGCTTGCAAGACCCTCGACCCCATCCAGTGTCCTCCGCCTCCCGCCTCTTTAATTAACTGCTAAGAAACTGCAAGGACCGTGGTGGGAAATTTGCACACAAAGGGCCGGAGTCTGGCCTCTCCTCCCCTCATCTCTCCATCCTCTGCTCTAGTATGCTCTTTCTCACCTCACACATCCCTTCATTTTGACCCATGTTCTTGTCCGGTACAACAAAGAAAACTGACAGAACTACTTTTTTTTCTTGTCTTGTCTTTCTTCTCTCCCTCCACTTTCTCTCATTTAAAAAGCGGCCTTCCCTTTAACACCATTCGCTGGGAAAAGGCCCGTCATCCCCTCTCCTCCCTTTCATTTCGCTCCCTAGCTTTCTCTTTCTTCATTGCTCCTCGTCTGATACTCTTTTTTTTTTCTCCGACATTCTCTCTGTCTTGCTCTTCCCTCCTTTTCATGGCTCTGCTGAGGGTCGCGGAGGCCCTTTGTGTGCTGGCGGATGGCGCTCTGAGGCAGTTAGCCGACTGAGTTGAGTGAGAGCCCTCCAGAGAGGCCTCAGTAGAATGCGGCCAGAGCAGAAGTGTAAACAGGTGGAGATCTCTATTGTGGACCTCCTTGCAGTTTCCCGTACTGCGCACACACACACACTCAACATTCCTCCATCCACCCACTGTCAGTTATTGTTTTGGGCTTTTTTTTCGCCCACTTTTTATTCAGTCCCCACCTTCCCAAAAGCAGCCTTTTGTGCTCTTGTTGGGCCACAAGCTCCCAGCAGACCCTGCGTTTTTGCATCCAATATTTCATTTTTTTACTGTTGAACAAATAAATGCAGCTTTGAATACACCAAGAGACAGTTTCCAAAATATTAATTTGGTATTATTAAAAAAATACCCTTACATAATCATTCAATAGAAGCATTACACTTTCCAATATCACATAGGCAAGCATTTACACAGAGAGAACACAAGCAAATTTAAAAATCACCCTATAGAAGAGAGTTCCTGTTTCACAGCATTCATGCATTAACACTAATAAGGCTCCCTACTGTATGGCAACTGGCAGCTAGTGTATTTGCAGTTATAGATATTACTGGTGCATTAATAAATCAATGGAGAAGAAAAAAGGTCTTTAAAACTGCAAGTGACCCAGTTGGCTTTCTCTTGTATAAATGTTTTTAGAGTGACAGGCAAAGGAGAATGTTAGTGCAAGCATGCATAAATATGTTTGTGTGTGTGTGTGATCACACATGACTATGTGTGTGTGCTCAGGCAATACCTGAAATGACACAATAACACAGACAATCCCAGTGCACAACTCCAGAAAGAAATGACAAGCAGAACGAAACAGAGAAAAACTTCTGTTCGCCTGGGGAATTGGCGCTGACCCATCTGTTGAAACCGCTCCACATATTGTGACCTAGATAATAGGGCATACTTGAGCTTCTTAGGTAGATCTAGTGATGCGTCTAAGCATCGGACACATATCGATTTATGTTTCTGAACTAGATGTCTTAAAATAGCGAGGGCTTTTGCATAATTTGAGAATGCAGACGGTAAGACGCTACCCTAATGATGCAGGCAAGAGTTGAAATGAATGTCTCAACAAACACATTTATTTGCTAAAAATGCTCTCGGTTCATTCCTCTGTCACTTTTCCTTGAGAAAAGTCTCTGTGTAGTGAAAAGAGCGAAAGAAAACATGAACAAACTGACTCTCTGCAAAGGCGCTCAATTGCCCACCCATAAGCCCGCTGTTCCTTTTTGGCTCCACTTTCTCATTATTGAAAATGTTGCTTTTCTTTTGCTCTCTTTTCTTTGCTCGTTCCAAAGACGGAGGTCTTTTGTGCCAGTCCAGAGGACTGTGCTCCGGGTGAGGGGCTGAGGTGTATGGGAGAGAAAGTGATATCTCTAGCTCCTAATGAAGGAGCCGTTCTGTTTATGAAGGCACCTTTTCAGGGCCACCTGACCTCGGAGGCACCAAGAGAAAGTTCTAGAACACTGGAGGGGTAAGTGGGGAGCATGTGTGTGTAGGGGGAAGGTGGGGTTAAGGACTAGGAGTTGCAAAAGAGCCCCCCTTCAATCACTTTACCTTCGTAAATGCACACAGACACAGGCAAGAGACATCTTCAAGAGTGCCCATTGTAGCTGCCAGTATTATGCCTGAAACAGAGGAAAATTAATTTAACGTTTTCTATAAAGAGTCCTCCCTCGCAGTCGAAAGGCCACTTCACGAGGGGGTGGGCTGGGAAGCCCCTGGTACGATCCACACCTCTGAGAGGGCACATGTGTGAATGGATGCACGCATTTTACAACACCAACACCGATTTGGTCAACCTGCAAATTCGACCAACACAGAAAATGACTAGAGAACTATTGGATCCTAAAATCAAATATGAATGACTTTTAGATTACGACTTAGAAAATCTTGAATCACACATGACTGGAAAATTATTCCCAGTCCATTAACAACAATTCACTTACACAGTGAGTCTGATTCATAACACTAAATCCTAAGTTTGGGCTCATTAACAAGGACAGGTTCAATCAAAGGAATCCAAATTTTGATTGATTCTGAATATAAAACCTGAAAGTCTGCTGACATTTATTTAAAAAAAAATAATAATTTTGTAACATGCATTATCATATACTGTAGTAAATTTGATCTGAATTTTAATAGCTGAATTTGTGCCACATACCAGTAAATTTAAAAATGTAATTTTTTTCATTTACTGAAATAAAACAAAAATACTAAATTGATATACATGAATATTTGAACATGAAAACATTAGAAATGCAGCCTTGACAACTAATTGAAATAAGTTTAAAGCTGAAGGACAAAAAATTTAAAAAATAAAACTACTGTAAATAGAGATGTTAAAAAACATCATGAACAAATAAAAGTGATGAAAAACACATAACAAAATTTCTAAAATTAGACGCAAACTTGAATATATATGAAGAAATTCTACAATAAAAAATAAACCAAAATACCACTTGAATGAAGTCTGATTTTAAATGCAAAATAATACCATTCAATATCCTGCCTACTTCTGACTGCCTTTTAAAAGTGTGACTTTATATTCAGTTATATCTCTGACAAAGCACAAATCTGTATTTGCGCTGTAATAAAGCTAAGTTTTTGAAAAATGTTTAGGTATTTGCAACAGAAATTATACATTCTATATGTGACCCTGGACAACAAAACCAGTCATAAGTGTTAATTTTCCAAAATTGAGATTTATACATGATCTGAAAGCT
>JAUCMR010000035.1:18917800-18943271 GCA_032357425.1 Enteromius argenteus | reverse complement strand
TCTCCAAACTCTTCAGGCATTACAGGAGAAAACTCAGAGCTGTTATCTTGGGAAAAGGACATAGCAATAATTGGGTGTCAATAATTGTGGCCAACATGTATTGGAGAAAAACATTTATTTAATCATGAGTTTTACTTCAATGGTAGGTTAGAATTTTGTAAAAATTTTTAATGAAAGATCAAAAGGATAAACAATGCAGATTTATTTTCACAGTCCCCTTTGCTCAGATTTACCAAGGGTGCCAATATTAGTGGAGGTCACTTTATATTGATAATGACAATGTACAAATACAGTGATTTGAAGAGAAATTAAATAAAACAGAGGCAAAAACAGGCTTCCATACAGGTGAAGATTAAAAAATATATTTTTTGTATTATTTTTTTTACATCTTTTTATCTATTTTAAATCTAAAATCAATTATTTTAATAATGCAAGTGAATTTGGGCATCATAAAATTACAGCATAAAAAGAAACTGATATTTAATTTACTAATGATTAAACTTAACAGTGTTGGTTAATATATTATTGTTTTAAAGATTAAATTCAAGCAAATGTTAGATTGTTTACATTTTCTAAAATATGGAACAAAGAAATTTATAACAGATTCCCTCAAAAATCTGCAAAGTATCATTGCTCATACATAAACACTGAATCTAATATATAGACTGCGTATTTACGAACATCAATACTTCATCTCAACATGCTTACATTACAAGTACTTGTCAAAATGAATTTCAAGTTCAAGTTACTGCACACAAAATCAAGGTTGGCTAAACAATGTTTGTTACCACCTAGGTTGATAAAAATTAGATATAGTTATTATTTAAACAAATACTGTGACTGTTTAAGACAACCAGGAATTTCAAGCAATTTGCCAAGGCACCCAAATTGAGACAATGCCAAGAAAACAAAGCGGTCGCTCTGAGAGACTCCAAGGCCTGTAGTTGGCACCAAATTAGCTCTGCTATAGGCTGTACCCACTGGAGACCTATAGAGACGTGAGGTTCATGCCAGGAGGACTCCCTGCTTACATAACCCTGCCAACTCAGAGGCCCGTATAGGACTGAGTACACGTGGGTATATGTTTGTGCATGCCCTCTGCGCCCTCTCAGCATGCGGCATGTGCTCGATTGCCCTGTAGGTCAGAGGTATTGGGCACGGTGCCTGGCACTGACACAGACTGGGCATCTGACTCCTGTCACTGTTCCCATTGCCCAGGCAGCAACAGCCTGGCATGGGTTGCCGACAACTGGTAATATTGGCACACAGACCCAGAAACATTCTCCTACATGCCATCTATTCAGCCCAGAGCTGTTTGGCAGGCATTCCTCCTCCCCACCAATTTTATCTGAGGCAGCCTCTCATTCCCTAATCATTAAATATTTCATCTTTTGATCCTTCTCAATGTGAAATACACTCATTTAACTTGTTGCTTAAAAAGTGCTGTTTGTATTTTTTGTATTTGGTTTTAGATTCTGTTACACACAGATACGAACTCACTTTATGTGCCAAATGAGTGTTCACACATCAGATCAATACAAGTAAAGCTCAACAGCATTATTTATACAAAAATTATTTTGATTCGTCTCTCTAAAATGTTCTTTAAAAAAAATTTAGGGTATTTATGGTCTAAGGATTCAAAAGCTGAAATGTGAAGCTTATAATTGTATTTTTTTTTTTAAAAACACCATTAATTGTTCTGTTAAAACGTGCTATATTCACAGTCATTTAGGCTTTACAATGTTATACAACTATCATAGTCAATCAATATACATTTTTGGTGAGAAAAGAGCTGCAAAAATGTTACAATACAAATGTGTTTCATTGGTTAACTGTAAAGTATCTTACCATTTATCATGACAAACTGTAAATCGTTTAACATTTTATGTCAAATGCTGTCAAATTTGTATATACAAAAATGAAAAATATAAATGTGTATACGTTTACATTACATTACGTTTTATATGAGCAATATTGTTTCTTCTCTTTTTTGTTATAAATATGTACATAAGGATGTTTTGCTACATTTTTGGTTATTTGGTTTATGTTAATTGCATCATTTTTCTGTGACCTTGAGCACTTTTACATTTTAACTTTTAAAGAGAAAAGCAGGGACATATCTAAATGAACTTTGTGGTAATCACAAAGTGCTGTCAATTGAGCTTAACTTGTATCAAACCCTGAATGTTCCTTTAATGAAGCCCACATATTCTAACCACTCTGTGACATTTCAGCCCCTTTTCATGAGCAAACACGCCGCTATCCCAAGAGGCTCTGTGGCTATGCAACATGGTGTCTGGTGTGTAAAATAAATATAAACGCATGCTAACACAATTGGGTGGGAGACCTTGTGTGTGTGTGTGTGTGTACAGAGATGGATCACCACCGCCTCTATCTTCTCCGTGGCCATGCCTAGCAGCGCGTCAGCAGCGGGCCGATTTACATTAGGGAGATTTAAGCTGTCTGAGCCAATGGTGACAAGTCAAGGTGTTTCACTTTAATTACAGCCGGCAAGGTCACCTCCCTCCCCGCTCACCCTCACTCACAAGGAGTACAGAGAGACGGCAAAGAGAGAGAGGGAGCGCTCACGCATGTTTTTTTTTACATTTATGTTTAAAGACCCCATGTTTTTGAACACAGAACAGCCTTAATTACAAACACTGGCACGCAACCAACCGTCTCTCTCTCGCGCTTTCACAGCGACAAAACAGACATGTTCACACGGAAACAGTCTGTTAGAAATAATCCCACATGACAAAATAAATGCTGAAGCATGGGAGGCTATTTCTTTAATGCTTCACATTGCATTGTGGATGACACAATGTATTATGATGCCATAATACGACAGATTTTGCTTTTTTCAGCTTTTTGTTTTACAATGGCTGCCTCTTTCGTGCACCCCCAGGCTGTTGTTCTGTAAAGTGGATATGACAGGCGTTGAGTGCAAACAGTAGCTTAAAGGTGCGAGATTTCAGACCATCAGTAGCCCTCCGCAGGATTCAGGATACTGCGCTGATGAGAGGTGTCAGACAGGTGTCTAGGGGTCTTTTTCTCTCCATCCCATGACAAGTGAGAGCAAGCCCCCTGGGCAAGCTGATAGTCTACATTGCCTATCTCCTCACACATCTGTCATTGAATCCTAGGCCTCACTTACCCATTTTTCACCAGCAGGGTCCTGGTGCTGGTGCCGGAGCACAATCTAAAACCTTTCCATATTTACATATTTGCAAAAGGCATTTCAGTGATAGAAAAATTGATAATGTACACATTTTGTACAGAAAAAACTTCTGACCACTGCATCAAAAGCTACCTTTCATGGCATAGAGATGCTGAATCAAATTACTTTGGATGTTAAATTATGTTCTCAATAAGTAAATAAAACTCTGTTTTTTCCTTTTCTTTAAAAACAATATATATTTATATATTAATCTGTCGTTTGTAATATTAATGCATAAACTGTAATATTATTGTGTGAACTGACTGCTATAAGGTCAGTCAAAAGTTGTTTGTGATGACATAAATATAATGAATAAATTACTTTGGATGTTAAAAACATTTTATTTATACATTATAACAATAGGGGGCCACAGAATTACTTAAAAATATTCAAATGAACAAATTATTAAAAACATTAAAACAATCTATCTAATCTAAGCTCAAAAAAAACGTACTAACTGAATTAATTTAATTTCTTACAAATATTAATTTTTTCCCCCTTAAAACTAAACTACAAATTTAATCAACGAAAGTTTAATATTTACATTTATATTTATATTTATATGTGTGAGCCTTTCAGTATTGTGTTGGACAATGTGGCGCCTTCGAGTCAAAAAACAAAAAAACTCTGATCTAAAGACACTAATATACTTTGGAGCATAAATCATGTTATAAAACTAAAAAGAAAAAGAAAAACTACAGACCAATGCTATTTTATATGTGATTTGATTAAGTAGTAACATAGACAGTTATGTCATCGTTTGACTTTGAGGCTTGCAGACAGAAAAAGGAGTATATGTGAGGAAGTGGCCAGACTTTAACATGTAAACTAAAAGACTTTGAAAGCAATGCTTTTGGAGGCACAGTATCAAATTCACATGTTTGTCTGGGACTTATCATGCATTCACGTTCACAGTCTAGCATCCCGGTTTTACGCAATATTACAGACTGAAACCCCCCACGGGATGCTTTTAAGAGCAGAGCTCACTGAGTGGCATTGAATTCAGATCTAAACGCACACAAACGCATTTGCACATGCACATACAATCGGGGAGACGGCAAGCTGTCAGTTAAATGCAGCCATACCTTTCTTATCAGCATCACAGCTTTGCCAGAAAGAGCCATGGTCAAATTAAAAGAAAGGGGGTGTGAAGTGGAGAGAAAAAAAGAGGGAAGTGCCTTCCGGGGAAGTTATTAAAAAAAAAAGAAGAGAGGGAGAAAGAAAAATAGAGAGCATAGAAAGCTGGCTGCAGTTCAAAGGGGGAGGGTCCTCTGCCTCTTAAGAGTCCAAATGGCAGTTGCTGGCAAGGCTGCAAAACACACAATGCCTTGTGGCCAAATGGCAACACACAATTCTCAGACAGGGAATAGAAAGGGTGGGGGTGGGGGTGGTGGGGTATGGGGCAATGGGGTGAACTAATTTGGTACCATTTCATGTCTAGGCAAATGAAGGAAATGACCTAAAGTGATGCTAACCCTTAACCACAGGGAAAATGGGAAAGGGTGAAACCAAGGGCCAATGGGAGTTTGGACCCTGTATGTTTATTTATCATTTTTATGACTGGCTGTTAAGAGAGACCTGACTCTATAGTTTGGGTCTCTATATAGCTTATTATCACAATAGGCAGCTTTTAGCCTTAGTTACAGTAAATACATAGAAAGGGTTATGTGAATACTGTCGTTAGAAATGTAAAAGGTAAGCAGGATACAGGAACTACTGTCTGTAGATATATATACAGCAGAGCAAGATCAACTTGCATGTATACCAACACACTAACATGTGCAGCTGTATCTAAACCAGCAATTTAATGAGACACTATTTCATTGCATGTATGCAGCTAAGCAGATTTATGCACAGTCCTCCTTTCCCAGCGCTGCTGTAGCCCTGACCTCAGGTCAGCAGCAAGGCTGGATGGAGGAACGCAAGCTCACTGTTCATCATTACAGTCTGCAGCTCGAGCCCAAAGCGCAACACAACCAGCTCAATCTCATCCTTAATCATACAGGTTACACCATACAGCACATGGAGCCCAGCAAATCAGCTGAAGTAGTACGAGAATACATTAGAATGCTATATTGAGAATATTAATGATATAATTAATATATTATACTACAATCACACAATATCATATGAGCGTGTGCTGCTGTACCGAATTTCAGAAGGTAAACATACTGTATCTGTGCAACATGTATACAGCATGCTGGTCACTTTGATATACACCAATTCAAAAAACACTAAGTTAATCTACATAAACATTTTAGATGTCATATTTGCAGGTACTTTGTCCGTTTCTTTGCCAAAGGAAATAAATCCAAACAAATCCACAGTCTTAGTAGTGGATGGATCCCGGATGAGTGATTCAAACACTCCCTCAAAAGAGGTTGCTTGTTTCGTTCATACCTAATTGTGTTTGAATGAATCATTTTTGCAGCCACTTTCGTTGGTTTCTGAATGAACTGAACAAATTTGTTGAGTGAATAATTCAATCACTCATAAAAATGAAGTGTTTTAATTCATTTCTCACTAAAAAAGTGTTTTTAAACGAATCTGATGAGTGAATGTTTAATTTAATGAGATTTCATTCTGAATGAATCAATGTTTTAAACAAATCATTTGAGTAAATGATTCAATTGCTCACTACAGTCACTTGCTTGCTCCTGAATGAGTCAGTGTATTTTTTGATTCAATGACTCACTCAAAAAAGAAAGTCACTTGTTGCCACCCAGTGGAATGAGGATGTAAACTGCACAAAGGGTCACATAAAAGCCACTAATAATTGAACTTAAGTATACATATTCAATAAATTGGTATCCTGTTAAACTAGTGTTGGTTTGAGCACACGGGTGGAAAATAAACTTGAAGGATGCTGATGTACATTTGTGCGTATGCCGAAGGCAGGATGGGATAATAGGCGTTGAGGTGACTGTGGGAATTTATTGGGCTATGGCCCAGAACCTCATACCGCCACAAACAATGACCCACATCAAATGACAGATGCACCCATCAATGCACATATAGTGTGCAGAGGGTCCTTCCTGGTCCATCTGTCAGCTTGCAAGTGACAAAGCCATTGAAAAGTCAAACCAGGGTTTATTTTTTTTATATGTGCACTAAATGTCAACATATCAGTAAAACATGATTTCCAAGTTCAGATTCTACTTTTAAATGTATTATTGTTGTCCTCAGTCCAGTCTGAAAACACACACAGCATTACCACAGAGCTCATTCTAAAAAGCAGCATTAAAGCTGAACAAAGCGAAGGACCAGCCAGCACTACGTGGTCATTCCGGAGAGAAAGATTTGAGGTGAATAGGCCCAGATTCATACTTGACAGCAACAGCTGCTGAGAGATCTGCAAGCTAACAGCTGCTACTTTCAAAATGCCTTTATTTCTCTTTATTTTCAATTAAAAGCCTTTTTTCCTCTCTCGATCCAGCTCTTTGCTAATAACATAATGGCAGGTGGAATGTCATTGCTGGGTGTAATGCAGCTAAGTCCTGGTTGCGGTTTTAATGCCTTTCTAATTGGAGCCCACTCTCTGCCACAGCACGTGGAAGGCAAACAGAAATGATTTGTAAAATAACGACTGCGGAACTAATAACTAGCCCTCGTCCTAATGTAAGGCTTTTTGTGAGGTGGAAAAAACTGTGCGAGCCCTAATTGGGTTTGCCTCAAAAAGACGTTTTAAACTCATCATTTCATTTCACAGGCTTTTTATGTCACATTTTGCTGGAGAAGAAAAAAGTCGCAGAGAGAGCGCTCTCTCATCCATTTTGAGGTTAATGGTCAAGTTTCAAGCTTTTAAAACAGGGTGAAACCACGCTGAAAGGATTTGGGTTAATTAACTAGAAAGGTGTTTTATGTTTTTGCTTCTCTGGATGACTTTTCAAAGTGATTTTTTTTCCATACCAGACAAAAACAAACAAGCCATGGTTCATCCTGAAAGGTACGTACAGAGAAGGTGCACGACTCACCAGAAGATACACCACATTAGGTATTCTGAAACAAAACTTTTCCAACATTTTCCAGATAAAGGTTCCTAAATACCTTGGCCTCACAAAGAGTTTGCCCTTTACTGCTAACCAACCAACTTCCTCAATCTAAATTCTGATGTTTACTAGTACCAGATTAACTAAAAGTAGCAATACTACTAGCTCAGCTGTAACTTCATTACTCTGTAATGTTATTAGTATACTGTAGCTTATCTTTCTTACTTTCTTTAATACAGTATTATTTTGCACATGCATGTTCAGAATATAAACAAACAAACAAACGTGTCCCAAAAATGATTCTATAAATGCAAAGTAGCAAAAAAAACAGATAATAATAGTCATTACATTCATTTAACATTACATTTACTTAAACTGTTGGGTTCATCACAGTATTTTCTATTCAGCTGTATATGTATTTTTATTTGCTTTATTTAATTTCAAATTTTTTGTGCCTAATAAATGTTACAAATAACACTTTAACACTTTTAAAAGTAAGGGTGCCAAAGATGCCAAATGGCTCATTTTGAAGCTTTAAATGTAACTTGGGGCAAACTGCTATTTAAAAAAAAAAAGCAGTAAATAATAAAATTAAACTATTAAGTAACATTTATCTTTAGCTTGTACATTGAAATAAGCCTCTGGATTAGGTTTGCTTGAATATTAAAAAGTAGAGTATAGTCAGAGTATAAACAGCCCAAACAGAGCTCTCTGTCTAGCATGCATTAGTATCCTGACCTGCAGGTCCTGTTGAATCTCTGTCACATCGTAATAACCTGTCTTTTATCTTAAACACCTCCTCTCCCCCCAGGCCATGGTAAAGCACCTGCAAGCCTGACATATATCAAAAGATAATGGTAAAAGCTGGAAAATCTTTTTATTGGAGTCTCCCTCCACTAGCAGGCAAGATGTGGCAAGGTGTACAAATTAGCCTCGCTTCTCTTCAGCTGTTTTACTCGTAGATAAACAATGTCCTTAAAAAGCCTCTTCCTACCTTCCCTGTTACTCATTTTTTTCAAGAGTTTGAAATATTATCTTGACAAAAATAGCAAAGGAAATAAGCCAACGGTGAGAAAGCATATACTTCATTGAACGCAACTTCATATATTTGTCTTGCGAGAATGTTAATAAACAGTGGACAAACAACTTCGTATAATAGCATTTATCAATATTTAAAAATTAATCATATGTAATTAATTTACTTACCTTACAAAACTCACTTAAATCATCAGTTTACCATGAAGGATACAAAATATGCCAACCTGGTCTCATTAAAATATGTTTTAAAGCATCAGTTTTTAAATATTAACATTGTTTTTTCATAACATGATATATTTTTCAAGTAATTGTGCGAAAATTACACTTTATTACTCAAAACTCTTTAGATTTGTGTGAAAAGGAATAAAAGGTGTCAAGTTTTACTGCCTCTAGTGTTTATTTCTTTTTAAAATTGAAGTGATATGTACTTATTGGTACATATTTTGTGTCTCGCTAAAAAGTGCACCAAGGTACGTTTATGCCATGAGACCAGGTAGCAATATGCTCAGTGCTTTTCCGGGATCAGGTGTCATCTCATATATTGAAATCTCCTTTAGCAACAGTCTTCATAATTCTGTAAGGCAACAAACAGAAGATGTGTTTTATGATATCATGTTTAACAGCACTATCAGACTGAAATGGGGTAAATCGAGCTGTCTGTAGCCTGTAGCTATAGGTAAAAGCCACGCAGTGGACAACAGCCACATCCGAGTTCATCCGCCTTCACACACCTGCTCCAAAGCACAGCTGCAGCCCTCTTTCCACTCCACAGGAACTCACTTTCACAGCTGTAGATGCTTTCTCAGAGCTGCTTTAAAGTGGTAGAGCTAATCTGGAATCAGATCGAGCTTGACAGAATTGATGTTGCTCACTGAATGCTATCTGTAAGACTGATCTGGAAACAGTATAGCCTCAGGTGGCCGCCTCACCCTAAAATACCTATTTTATATACCAGCGTCTCAATTTCTCTGCCAAACATCTGCTTCCGAGTTCTTTAACTACCCCTATTATGGCTAATTACATGAGATTTTTATCTGAGGACCGACTCTTAAGTTCACTTACATCTCGCCTGCGTACAAGCCAATGGGCCGAGAAGTCGGTGTGTGTTAACATGAGGCTTATGTGACAGATGAGAGAGAGTGACATTAGGGGACGTTCAGAATGGCAGAGATGCCCAGCTGGTAGTGATGTCTGTGCCAAATGTTTGTCGATGCGAGCAGCTTGCCGAAACATGGCAGTAGAGACCTGCAAGGCCTCCACAACGACCAGCTCAGAGCTACAGGCCATCAGCTGCTGAACCCAGATACTCACTCACTGCCCAGATGGACCCATACGGGCATTAAATATAGCAGGAAAAAGAAATACAGAAGTTCACAGAGATGGCATGTTTAAGAATGGCAACTTGAGAATGATAAATGACTAAATGCTTAGTCTGCAATTGTAATTATTAACTAGAAATGTAGAATTTTTACTTCACATTCAAATTTAATTGTGTTACTTTGTAATTAATACTAGTGAAATTTACTAATATTTTTTTTCTACACCATGTTTTGTTGTTGTTGTGTTGTACTGACTAACTATTTTGTAAAAGTATGCAAAACAGATTCGGAGTTTTTATAGTTAAGAATTTGTTATAATATTGTATGTTTGCATGTATGTTATCACTGTGGAACTTTGTATTGCAAAGAATATTGTGCCTGATTACTTATGATGTCTTACAATGTATAATGTGTTATACAGTATTTGTACATGGGAGTGATTTGTTGTGATATATCAATCTTGAAAACAATGCCTGATGAAGGTTGCATGACAGAAATCATTAAATATAATCGTTAAATCATTCAAACATGATTTGTTGTAACAGAGTGCGGGATCTATTTTTGTGAGACCATTTGCATAATATTGATAACTTTTTCTAAAAGTAAACAGTTTGTGAATTATTTTTTTTTTGCGAGAATGTGCATGAATAATTTTTTCTGAGGTAACGCAGATTGTATGGTGTGAAATGTCACTTATTTGTGTGAAATGTTGCTTAAAAAGATGCTAACTCAGGGTAAAGCACAATATACGAAACATATAAGGCTTGTGTAATACAGTAAAGCAATAAATTAGAGAATGCATTGAAGGGACAATTCACCCAAAAATACAAATTTGTTCATTAATTACTCACCCTGTTGTTCTAAACCTGTACGACCTCCAGTCATCTTCGGAACACAAATTAAGATATTTTTGATGCATTCTGAGAGCTCCAAGAACGGCATCAAGGTGAGTAATTAATGACAGAATTTTCATTTTTGGGTGAACTATCCCTTTAAATCTCTTGACCATAACATGACAATCTGAATGTTATATGACCATTACATTATTTACAATATGTGCTGTATACAGTACGTTAAGTGTACATTATCAGACGAAACTAGAAAAAATGCACCTTGGTAGCTTACCTACCCTTAAAGAGTGCATATTATTAATAATATTATTATAGTAATTATTGTTGTTATTATATTTTTAATATGCTCACATAAGATAAAAGGGTGTTGATCCTAGGGCTTTATTAAATCTATTGGTACAAATGTTGCACTTCTTCCTTCTCAAAGTATGATAATATGTTTATGACACTGTATGTCAAAGCACAGTGGTTCCTTTCCAGGGGGCTGAAGCCCACTAGAGGGCTCCAACAAGTTTTCTAATTATTTAATTGCGTAATAATAATTAAGATGCTAATACACATGTACAGCATTAAACTGATATGTGGTTTATTTTATTTATATTTATCACAACAGCAAAAAGAAGTACATAGCGAATATTGTAATGGACAAAGAAGAACTTTTTGGTGTTAAAAAGGCTGAGATCACTGTTTTATTTTGTAAAAATATTATATTTCAATTAGAATCCTATCCATTTTGAAACATCCTGGTTGACAACACTTCTTAAAAGTTATCGACATCCAAAACTGCAGTAGTCCCACCTGACGAGCGTGAGAAGCAGAGGGAAACTCCCAGCAGCAGCTAGAAGTCTTGTTAGTTCTCTAGGCTAATGGTGGCCGCGTGAAACATAGAGTCTGGCTTTCATTAACGCAGGGCTGTTTTATTTGCCAACGTATAGCTCGGAGGACTGCCTGTTGAGCTGGCGGGGTGGCTCCATCACGAGTTTGTGGATGAAGCGGAGAGCGGCGCATGAGAAATGGTAGGAAGGCGTCTGATCAGAGCGAAATCAAAGGGAATCTGGAGTAGTACTTCACTGAGCACCGATTCCTGAGGTGAGTGATGTATGAATGTTTGATGAATCTACCACCATCTTTGCTGGAGCCTCCCCACACACGCGCAAGATTGAGTGCTCAGGCAGAGGTTTTGATAGGTATGCATAAGAGGGACGATGAAATACCCTCTCGCACACACGCGGAGAGCTCAGAGCCATCGGGAGGGGGCGTGGAGGTGGGTATGTAGAAGGATTCGGGCTGTCAGTTGCCAAGATGAGTGCTGACAATCAGTCAGTGGGAGAACAATGTTTCCTGTCAGTAGGTACTCTAATCACCTCACTACAGTTTTAGTTAAACTGCTTTCTTCACGCGCGCCTCTGACACCCAAACCGCTGTTCAAAGACTACCCTGAGGGTGGGGAGGTGGAGGGGGGCAGGCAGAACCAAGACAGGTAGGAAAGAGGGAAACAAACAACTGCATTTTCACCTCTCACCGTTTTTAAAGCGTGCGGGAGGGTTGCGGAGAAAGAAAAGCTTCACTCCAGCAGGTAGTGCCTGTCAGAACACATCGATGTCTACTAATTGGGTCATTTTTGATATGAGGACGGCGTGCCAGCGTATTGATGGGGGAGTGATCGGGGGAGCCAAGCGCCTGTGAGGCCGCTCTGGCACGCGATCAAAGCCGGCGCGAACGCCGCCTGCAGACAATCTGGCACGGGCCAGGCACTGCCAGGCACAAGAGCATCTGAATACAGGCCCGGCGCCCCTGCTGCAGTCGCAGGAACGTAATTTGTTACATGGGCATTTGAAAGAAGAGACTTAATCCACATGTGTAGTATGAAATTGGCAGTTTTGTAGCAGACTGTTCCCCCAAACAGCCTCTTCTCTCCCTTCCAATGTCTCAAATCCCCCCAGGAATGACCACGCTGTACAGGTTGTGAAGGCGGACAAGTATCTCTAATCTGTACTCGTTGCTTGCTTTGACAAGATTGTGTTCTTTTTGCATGTGTGTGTGTGTGTCAGTTGGAGATTCTGAAGGCTGGAGCGAGTGATGTAGAAAGGGAAAAACCCCCAGGAAGTATGCGCTATCATCC
Organism: Enteromius argenteus; assembly: GCA_032357425.1. Taxonomy (NCBI): domain Eukaryota; kingdom Metazoa; phylum Chordata; class Actinopteri; order Cypriniformes; family Cyprinidae; genus Enteromius; species Enteromius argenteus. The sequence continues at coordinate 18,930,735 of JAUCMR010000035.1, read as the reverse complement.
TCTCAGCATCCGTCCATCCCCCGTCATGTTAAAAAAGACAGGAACACACACCTCCCTCCTGCACTTGTTTGTTTTTTGCAGAGTTGTTTGGTTTCCCTTATCTCTTTTTTATACTCAACTTTAGTGAGCGTGTTTGTGTATATAGTCCAACATCTTCTGGATTAAACATCATTCAATAGAAAAGCAATAACCTGAATTACAGATTTCTTTAATACCTTAATTGTTTCTCTCAGGCAGAAATAGAGATGTTTGTTTACAGATCCTGCTTTTCAAATGTTTATGATGAGAAAAAGGCCAATCTAATCCCACTTCTGACATCTCAATCTCGCAGGCTCAGATTTACAGTAACAAGGAAAAATCAGTGATTTCTTTTAACAAAAATGTATATCTCTATACTCATAATTCATGTCAACAATTGTTTAATTTGTCATCAAAATTAATTCTTTAGTCATAACCATACACTTAGCCTCTATGTTAATTTGAACACCTGCTAGCCAAGTGGTAATCAGTCTACTTTTTGGATTCAACATAGACTAATTTATGCATTTTATAACTGAATTAAAAAAATAATTATGAAAAAAAGTAGACTAGTCTAAACCTTTAACGCAACTGGTTCCTGAACCAAGTGAAAAACAATAAACAGTTTGGTAGGCTATCTTAAAATTGTAAAATTGTACTGGAATATTATGGCTATATTTGTACAGTTGCATTACTTTGTACAACAGTGCAAATAGAAATGGTGATAAGTATACATAATTACATACATATTTAATAACATATAATCTTTACATTTATTTATACCTTATACTACATATTACATAATAAAAAACATATATACATATATTTTTTAAATGATAAACTGCATTTATTCATACTTTCCACATACAGTAGTAAAACTACTATTTAAGGCTCTTTTTTTAAAGCTCACTATTCATTTAAAATTTCATGCTTTTTTTCAATTAGCAACCTTATGCTATGTGTCACCAATGTTAAAAGCCTGTCTGGTCTAGTAAAATCTGGGACAACGACTTTAATTTTATTTCTATTTATTGCAAGAATGTTACAATCACAACATAGTAATGTGAGCAGCCTCCAATTTTTTAGATTAGTTGAATCTTTATATTTCCCACCGGGGTCCTGTTTAAGCAATAATACGATTAAGCCTCTCTGCTGCGTATCTGACAGTCTAGGGTTGTTTGCTTATTTGTTTACATGGTGTCTCTGTCGCAATCTGGCTCTAGCACCATACTGAAGCAGTTCCAGTTGGGTAATAACTGTGGGGCAAACTCCCACACCTCCAGAAAGAGTCTCACTTCTCTTTCCTTCATACACACACACACAGGTACACACATCTGTCCAGAGGAACTCTAAGACCCTTCTCCAGACCTCAGGAAACCTCTTACTGGCCAACAGAGCAGAAGACAAAGGACAACTTCTCTCCCCATGCCAAGATGAATCACGCCTCAGCCTCATACATAAATCATGAGATCCGGAGGAGTCTTTAAGAGAGAGAGACAGAGATAGAGAGAGAAAGACAGACAGAGGGAGAACCCAGAGGATATTTTGCCTCTCAAATTCACCCACGCTGTTTTGGGTGAGTTAGATACACTCATATATATCTATATATTGTGGGGGGAAAAAAGAACAAATAAACAGGTGCAAAGGAAGCCCCTCTGAGAGAAACCCTAAAAGTGTTTGTGTGCTTTTGCTTCCACGTGCGCTCATAAGTGCATGTGTGTGTCCACGCACAAACAAGTGGGGCTTTAAATGTATGGGATATAGCAGCTCTTTGTGTTTGGAGATCCAAAGAGAAGCCAGCAGCACTGGGAGAAAAGCACCTGTTCAAAGGGACCTACAAAAACCAGTGGAGTCCTCAATAGTCTCCATAAGGCCTGCTGAGATGCCAGCAACTGAACTGCCCGGATCTCAGAGAGCTCTCTCTGCTCTTTCATCACTTCTACCATCTTCACCAGATCTGCGAAAAAAAGTGCACCGAAAACATGCTGAGGTGACCGAGAAGACCTTGTGCTGGCAAATTCACAGACTGACTAAAACTGCTGTTACAAGAATTGACTTCATATGGTCACATGCACTGAAAACATTTATATTGAATAAAGTCCTAACGCTAAGTATTCAACTTTTATTACTTAAACTTAATTATTAAATAAATTAATATGTATATTATAAAAACACACAATAATAATTAACAATTATATAAATTATATACTCATTTATATATCAATATAATAAAAAATTATACAATTATAATAATAAATTTCTATAATTACTAAATTATTATTATTATTGTCATTCAAACACATTAAAAAAACACTATATTTTTAAAAAGACATAAGATATTCACATTATCTGTAAAATAAAATTAACAAAATTAAAAATATGTTTTATGAGTATTTAAATATAGAACACACACATAATATATTAAACAATATATTTACAAAGCCAGTCATAAGGGTTTGAAACAATATGGGGCCGAGATACAACTATTTGAAAATCTGGAATCTGAGTGTGCAAAAAAAAAATCTAAATATTTAGAACATCGCCTTTAAAGTTGTTCTTATTAAGTTCTTAGCAATTTTGAGAACATATATCAGTACATATATCAGTTTTTATATATGTACTATGGCAAATTCACAAAATATCTTTACACATATGTAATTAATATTATTAAATACTATATTTTTATATATTATATTAGGTAGAAGCACTTTAACACTGACAACAACCATATAAGTTATCCCCTGTATCTCCTTTCATTTTTCTCCAATCTGCAGCCATGAAGCAGAAGACCTGGCAAGAGTCTAGATGGTCGCAGCAAGAGAAGCTAAACCAGGTCTCCTCAAGAACAGTGATATAATGAGTGCTCAGAAACAGGAAAACAGAGGTCAGTAATGGAGAGTGGTGGAAAAGAAGACACAGAAAGAGTGAGAGAAAGAAACCTGCACTCTTTCCAGAAGTATTACATCACCTGACAGTATTTCTCACAATCAGCGTTACTTTTTAAGAACCCTAAATTGTGTTCCTTTTCCCATCTCCAAATTACTGTAATTTTGAGTTGATAGTCTTTGCCAACAATATCAACATTTATTATGTGACACCAAAGTTCTTTGTTTCAAAATAGCAGGTCTGATTGGGAAGTTGCTAATTACACTGTCACGGGGCTATCAGTGTGTTCCCACTTCATGGGAAGTAAAGTGCAGCCTCCTGAGGGACCCTCGTAATGGGGAGAGCGGTGCTATCACCTCGGGGGCTGAAGTGACAGGGTGTATGGATGTCAACGCCAGTTTGGTATGAGGTGTCTGACTGAGAGTACAGTTCATAGCGGGTCGATGACATCAACCCATCATCGCCGTCACCATTCTTACAGTTCGCAGTCATTCGTGCGCAGTGGCGTCTGTGATTAGTATAATCATCACACTCTATCCGTTAAGTCAGACTATCACACTCTCCTGCCCAGCCGGAAGACATATGCTTGAAGAAACAAGAGACCTCAACTTAAAATACAGCAGCACACACAAAAGGCTGCTTGATACACATGGGAGATCAGAAATAGTTCAAACAAATAAGGAATAGTTCACTCAAAAATTAAAGAATTCTGAAATTACTCACCATCAGGCTCTCCAAGTTATGGTTTGTTTTCTTATTGGAACAGATTTGAAGAAATGTAGCATTACATTACTGGCTCATTAATGGATCCTTTGCAGTGAATGGGTGCCGTCAGAATTAATGCCCAAGGAGCTGCTAAAAACATCACAATAATCCACAAGTAATTCACACTAGTACATTAATACATAGAGTACACTACAGTAATGATTGTGTCTTGTATAGCAAAAAGCTGCATTTTGGTAAGAAACAAATGCATCATTAAAAGGTCATTTTATCTTTAAACCATTGCTTCTGTCCAAAATGTGTCCATAATCCATAATCACGCTCCCAGCGGTGATAAAATCCATCCCCTGTTGTCCTCTCACATCAATATCCCCCAACACACTGCATTTGTTCACAACTGTTTTTTTGCTTTTTAAACAGTGCTTGATCTGAGCACATTTCTCTCCTCTTTCAGACAAGCTGACTTTTTCACTGGAGAAAGCAATATTGTGAATAGAGGAGTATTGTTTGAAGATAAAAATAATGGATTTGTTTCACAAGACATTCACAAGCCATTAATTGCCAAAGTCGAGTCATGTTGTGGACTACTGCACTCTCATTCTGACGGCACCCATTCTATTGATAAGCAAGTAATGTAATGTTAAATTTCTCCAGATCTGTTCTGATTTGAAACAAGCTCATCTACACCTTAGAGGGCCCACTTGTCAGTATTTTTATGAGTAAATATTCATTTTGGAACTACTTATTTCATATAAATGTCAATGTGACAATTGCCCCCGAACCGTACTCAGAAAGCTCAATTTTGAAACCTCACGATTTGTAAAACTCTGCATATGGCAGTGCTTGAAAAATGTATTTACGATAACTTGCAGCTCAAATCTCAATGTTTGCCACAGGGGTTTCCCAGACCACTATCTTTGTGTAAAAGACTGATACGCTACAAAACAAGTATGCAGAGCGATCTACGCAAAGCCCTGATGTACTGTCGTCCGCTGCCACCTCCAGCAGCAGGGCTGTGAGGAATGAAGGGATGGAAGTGGAGGGCCGTGTATAGGGATCGATGGTGGGGGAGGCCAATAAGAGCTCTCGCCCTGCAGACATGCTGGCGGTACCGTGATTCTGCGGGTAATCAATCTACTCCCCAGGCCGCCCGGACCAGTGAACAGCTTTTTTGCACAGGGCCCTGTGGAGTCGTGGGGGGAATCTGCTTTATTAAGACTCATTTGTCCTCTAACAAGCCACAGCGGTGGACAGGTGATGAAACACCACACCACAAACACATATGATTACCGTCATCATTGCCAGCGTTGTCGGTGCAGCCGTCGTCTCCCCCGTGCAGGTTTGTTTTGTAGTGGCAGCTCACACCACTGAGCGCAAAACAATGTACACCGTGGCATGAACCAGAAGCTTCAGGAAAAAATACAGTTAAAATATTTTTTCTATATATACACTACCATTCAAAGGTTTGGGCCAATATTACTTTTTTTTTTACAGTATATATATATATATATATATATATATATATATATATATATGTGTGTGTGTGTTTTTGAGCATCAAATCAGAATATTAAAATAATTTCTGATGGATGGCTGCTGAAAATTCCATCACAGGAATAAATTACATTTGAAAATCTGTTTTTTGCTAATTTCGATCAAATACATGCAGCCTTGATGAGTATAAGCGGCATCTTTCAAAAAAAAAAAAAAAAAACTTTGTATAAATGTATTTGCATAATATAAGAAAGTAAGTGGGATTTGTTTTTAAAATAAATATTGTGCACATTTCAATCAAATACTTGAAATTTGTGAAAACATTTTGTTTTTAGTTGTCAAACCTTGAAGAACATGTAGAACATTTTCATTGCTATTAAAATGAACTTTTGTGAATCATAAAAAAAACCCTTCCCTGAATCTGTTTGTCCATGAAGCATTAATAAAGCCCTTTATGATATGCACCATGGTTCAAATCTGCTAGGAGAATTTTAACATTGAAATATGATGGAAAGATCGATTTCCACTCTGGCCACTAAGTCTATATTTCTGTACATTTGTTTGACTATGAATAGTTAATGATGATGAAGACCTAATCATGATGACCTGCTTGTACTTCAATGCAACCAGAGCGAGGGAAAAGAAAAACTGAAACTAGACGAACAGCAAAAACTATCCCCAAGGGCCTTTTTTACAGTTAAATGAAATAATTAGAGCCAACTCCCCTGTGGAAGCACTTTTTTTAAAAAATTCATTTTCAAGGAAATAATTAGTTTTTTGTAATTATGTGTGTGTCTTGCATCTTTAATCTTTAATCATTGGGAGGCAGCTCCCTTTGGGCTGCAAGGTGCTACATTACACCTCTTTGTCAGAACACTTGTAGTTTCACCAACTGTCCACACGGAGTGCCAAATATGGACTTAAATATATGAGGGATGCATACCAATGCTGGAGCTGACCAGGCACTATGTACTTGAGAAAGTCTTTGCTTAATTGGGCCACAGGGTTCAGAGGAAGTCCCTTTCATGGCAACTAAAACATTAATTATAAACATCCCTCTCTAAGCATCGACGTGGCAAAAATCAACAATAAAAGTAACCTCACGCAGCCTCATTGATAATTGCATATTTTTAACCAGCCAAATTTATGACAAACAAAGGTCAGTGGCAACGAAGAGATAAAAGAGAGCAGGTCAAGTTAAGAATGAATGCCAATTATATTAATATTTTCAAATAAACAAGATTAACCAGCAAATCTTAAGAATTTATACACTAAGTGCTAATATAACAAAATCCAATGCAGCACAGTAACCCTAAAAGACGTCTCAGTTCTCCGTAGTGGCCATATTGTGCTTGAGAGCCTTTGTTTGTATGTTCATAAACCCTCCTCACATACACAAACTGCACTTTAAACAGGACACAGTATTAGCGGCTAAGCCTTGAGATTGGATGTGGGATCGCCATCGGCGGTTTAGTTTATGCTTGGCCACAACATCTACTGCATAACGTCTTCCCTCAGAGCTCTGAGCTCCCAGGCACTTGTATTAATTGAGCTAGTAATTGAACAGTTGTCTTCATTAGTTCTGGTCCCCTGCACACGAGTCTTGGTTTTCGGGATTACCAGTGATGTGTTTGCGTGAGGAAGAGGGGGTTGAAGCCCTGAGGTGGATTTACAGAGGGTTTCGAGCTCACACTGCTGGATTCTGTGAGAGGAAATGAGAGGTGACCAATGTGTTCACCCTAGCAACCAGAGCTAAACCTAACAAAAAATACATGACACTGAATTGCAGCAACAATCAATATAATAAATGAACAAAACACCACAACAACACAAGATTTTTTGTTTGAGCCAGTTCACAAAATCAATCAAAACATTTTTTTTAAATCAGATGTTTTTTATTTATTTAATTCAACTGTCTAACAAAAAAACAAAAAAACTTTTAAATGACTTATTTACTGCTTATTGCTAAAAATTGATATTTGAAGATCTTTTTCAATGAATCATTTGAATTGATTCATAAAATAAGCATTATTTGTTTTTTACAGTTTTTGAATCAATTTTTTTGAATCAGATGAACCTGTTTATAAAATACTATTTTGTTCACTCATTGTTGACAAATGATTGCTTGAATCTGATGTTTTCAATGAACAGATTGAACCGATTCACAAAACTTCAATGTTTACTGCTAAAAAAATACTTTTTAAGTTAGTTTCAGTGAATCGCTGAAGTTGATTTATTAAAAAAAAAAAAATTTTGAATCAAAAAGTTTCATTGAATCAACTGAACTGGTTTACAAAACCAGTCTGTATGCTGCATTTATGAACTGGACTGATCTGGACTGCATTTATGAACTGGACTGATTTGTTTCACTCCTTTTTTTTTTTTTTTTTTAAAAAAGGAGAAACTCATAGTTCTTTCGTTTATTTAATATTGACAGAATTTTTTTTACAAATTTTATAGCCTACACTCCCAATATCAACAAAATGTTTTTTTGTTTGTTTTGGAAAATAAAAACAAACAGTGTGCTTTCTTCATTCTCAATCTCTGTGAATATCTTCCTGAAACGAGTCACTAAAATTAATAAAAAATGACGTGAGAAATACAATATATCTAAAAAAAAAAAGTTTGAAGTGTCTATTATTAAATGAAGTAAGATATGTCGAAAACATATATTCTCTGATAAAAGAATCATCATGAAATCAACGCGAGGTCCAGTCTTTCTCATCTGAGCTCACCTATGTGATCATGCCCATAATTTTAAAATGTAATGCATTAACTAACTGTGTTATCAGGAAAAGTAATTAGATTACAGTAACACGTTACTATGTCTAATAAAGATGCAGTGTTCATTGAAATAAAGAGTTTGAAAGATCTGTTTCACTAATTATTCCAAAAACAGCTTTTTAAGGGGAAACTATCGACATTTCTTGAAACATTTCTAATGTAAGAGCTTTCTACCATCTTGTCAAGGAGAATAAAAAAAATCAAGAACACAAATAAAGTAGTGAGAAACAAGCAGGCCACGCTTTGGCAATGCAATGTGCTTGAGGTCAGGCAGAACTGAGAGAAAGATAAAACTAAATTAACTGAGGGGTCCCTGACCCCCTTTCGGATAGTTTTAAGTGGTTTACAAGAGTTGCAAATCCTCACAAGATGAATAAAAAGCTGGTGTCTGACCTCATCCCAAGCTTGAAGAGGTTTATTGACAAAAAAAAGAGAGAAAGTGGATAAAAAATTCTACTTTGACTTTCGAAGAGACATCTCCATCCCCTTTTAAGATGCATTTTAACATCAGCCGCAATTTGCATCCCACTCTGCCGACCAATTATTGTGGCACGCAACGTGGCGAGGCAACAGTTCCAGAAACCCAAAATTGTCAAGGAATAAAAAACAAAATTTACCAAATAAAAAAATAATAAATAAGTAGGTACAGCACAGACTTCAGGAAGAGTGGGTTAGTATGCCTCCTGATTTGCCAGAGGATTTAGGACAGTAGTTCTCCTCGCAAAGCGGCTCGTGGCGAAATAATTATGCCTAAGTGCTTTCAGAGTTACGCTGAAAATGAAAAATGGTGGAGGTGTCCGCAGTTAAATAATGTTAATGACTTCGACTAGAGAAATGCAATGCACTTTGCGGCGTGTGTCAAGAGCATAGCACATTGTTGGCTTAAAACAACCAACTTCACACAATATGGAGGGTTTTGACAGGGGGTTGGCTGGGGGTGAAGATCAAGCCACGCTTTAAATATCATACGCAGCGTGCGGCAGACACCTAACACCTGTTTGTGAGGAGTTAAGACACCTTCCTCCTCTCGTTGATGCGGATTCAACGATTTCCTGGTAGCTAACAGCTTCTCGATATGGGAAGTCGTAGCACCAAACTGGAACAAACAACGGCAGAAAGCATCAGAAAGGAATATATTATGAATATTCAGCGAGGAGGGAAAACTGAATCCCTCATTTTCACCTTTCCTCCGTTCTCTACATTGCAGCTTTTTCTTAACTGCATAATTAATGAGCAAAAAAAGGAGTGTGAATTTGTTTGTGTTGCCAAATAAAAAGTGGTGGAAAGACAGTTTTTTTTTTTTTACTTTCTTTTTCGGGTTCTGCAGCCTTTACTGAAAACAATAGCAAAATAAAAATACCAGACATTATATATCTTATTGCACTGTGTTCTGTAATCTCCTAAATTCAGTATTACGGATGCATGTGCACCAGATTACAATGCTTGCTATTGCAAACAATGAATAAAAGCTAATAGCTAAATGCTAAAATTTAAAACATCTAATACATAGATACGTAGATGTTCCTTCTGCCACTTAAAAATCTGATGACAAATCCTTTCTGCTCCTTTTGAGCAGAAGCGAGTAGAAAATTCCCAACATCACAATACACATTTGTTTCTCTGACATCAATTGTTTTTGCTGTAATTTTCTCGACCTTTCTGTGCAATTTTTATCCGTGAGAGCGTGATGTGCATGCTATTTGCCTTCATGAAGACAACTACGCTTAAAAAAGAGACAGGAGAAGAAAAAGTAAGAATGGGGGGTAGCTTCATATTTGCTCGCTAAAGGGAGGTGTTTTTTCCCATCCCTCCAAAGGTACACAGATCCCCCCAGGAATAGATTAACTGGCCTAGAATCAGCTGTCAGAGTTTGATACATTCAGAAGTTATGCGGAGAGGAAACTAGACAAATTCATGCATTTGTGATCCATCCCCGCTCCGGTGTGCAGAGAAGTAAGGGGAACATTAGAAGTGGCTTGGCTGCAGGCAGGAAGAGAGCGCGGCAGGTATATATGAAAGAGGCGGCGGAGGCTAATCACGTAACCGTAGCCTAAAGAGACAAACTTCCCCTTCAGTTCTGGAGCTCCATTATACTCTGTTACGCTCCTGATTTCTATGGCCACATGACAGAATCCACCTCTCTCAACAGCACACCTCTGCCCCTGAATCTATCACCACTGTTAGATCACAAGAGGATGAGTTTCTCCTCTTGCCTATAATGTTTTTAAGGCGAAAATACAATTTGTGAGTGTGTGCTCAAAAACCCAATTTTCTCCCAGTAACATGCAATGACATATTTGGCGCTTTCCATGAATATGGTACGCTTTGTTGTCCCATTACTTATTCTAAAACATTCTCGCCACAAATACCATTGTTGTAAAGTTAGACAAGTAAATCTAATGTGATTTTGGCACGCTGCACACTCAGAGGTCTTTATCTTCTCAAATACATCCAATAATTAAAATAAAAATGACAATAATATCTGTCATAGTAATTCAATTAATTGCAATAACGCACTATTTGATTAATTTTGATTAATAAAAACATTTGGCTAAATAAGTCCAGATTTAGTCTTAAATGTGTATTCATTTTAGTGCTTAAGTAATTAATACAAAATAAAAGTTTGCATAATATATGTGTGTGTTCTGTGTATATTTATTATAAATACACACACATATAGCATATATTTTGAAAATATTTACTTGCATATATTTAAATGCATGTAATTAATGTTATAAATAAATATTAATATATAAATAATATTCTTCTGAAATATATACATGCATGTGTGTTTATGATTAATTGTGATTAATCTTTTGACAGCACAAATTTATTTAATTATTTACTTATACTAGAATGCATTGATTGATCAAAAGTGACAGCAAAAATATTTAGAATGTTACAAAAAAAGAATATTTCAAATTAATGCCGTTCTTTTGAGCTTTCATGTTTTACAGAATACTGAAAAAAATCATATTTTTTTAACATTTGTAAGAAACATTTTAAGAGCACAAAATCAGCATATAAGTATGAGTTCTGAAAGATCATATGACAGTAAAGACTATAATGCCTGCTGAAAGTTCAGCCTTGTCATATAATATATATATATTATTTGAATGAGATATTTTATTTACATTTATCATTTTTATTTTTACTTTAAAAATGTAGGCATTCTGGTAACGGAATTGCCAAAAACTGCAATCCTTGTGTAAATAGAATATAAAACAAAACAGTAAAAATATATAATTTGCTGTCCATATGGTAAAAAAATATTTTGTATTATTTAGATTTTGTACCCTATTTATTGTAAGTGCCATTTCTTAACCTGCTCAGGTTGCACTGCTTTACATCGCACTGAATCTTGTGAAATATTAGGTGTATTTCATTGCTATGGTATTTTCCTTTTTTTCCCCTCTCTTATCTCTCCCTCTTTACGGTTTATCAAAAGCATTTGCATCTCATGCACTGCATTTCCTGCACTGAAGCCTTAGCCTCAGAGAGACCAAGCACTGTGTGTAATATCCCAGCACTCTCTCTGCTGGGTAACTGCTGACCACGCTCTCTTTGTAAATATCTTTGATATGTATTGTGCTCATGTTTAAGCAAATATCAGAGGATAGCAGTGTAGCTGTTTGGTGGCCATTAAGATGCAGCGAGTGGCGTTCACTCTCAGACACTGTCTCTGCTCGCAAAGGTCAACTACCCAACCCCCCCCAAACAGACACACACGCGTGTGCGGGTAAATAAGGGCCCGTTTACAAATGTGATGGGGAAACAGTTCACCTTAAAAAGCCATTAGGCGCTGGGCTTTTGAACTTTACAGCCTTCTTTTTAATTTGGTACTGTCAGGCCTGTGGGTTTTTCCATTTCCTGACCTGGCAATGGCAGCAAAACAAGCAGAGCTTGTGTATCAGCTTCAGATAAATGGTGGTAAACTTGAAGCAAACATTTAAATGTCGTTCTTCCTCCGTCACTGATGTGAATATACCTGTATGTACCTGACATGACATGAACCGATCGAACGGAAGACTCGAGATGTGACTCACCCGTCCTTCCAGCAGTGGTCAGTGCGAAAGGTTCACTCTCTAGCTGGAAGCACTACCTGTCTCCTTGGGCTTGACAGGTATCTGCACTGTCAACACGGATCAGACCAGCAGCCTAACCTACAGTGGCAGCGCGTGACCCCGGCAGCAACACACCTCAACTCCGTCTTCAGGCATGGCCCGGCCTAACAACGGCCCTGGATGGACTCATCGGCTGCAAAGGAGACAGAATTGTTCTGGGGTTGAGTGAAATGAAAGTTTAGTATTGTGTTTTTGTGACCCAGGTGTTTCGGGCCAGGTTTTCTTTGAATTTCAAGGTCTGAGGGCTTGTGCATACAGGACACGCTCTTGTGTTCAAAAATAGACTGATGAAGCCAAATGACAGAATATACCAGACTCTTTTACTTTATATTATACTATATACTATATTCATGTGTGTGTGTGTGTGTGTGTGTGTGTGTGTGTAATTTCTGAAGTGAACTAATTAATTATAATTAAAAAGTGAAAATATTTTCAAGGTCTAAGGTGTTGTTCACACAGGAAATGTTTAAAAATGGAATGATGGAGGGAAGTTGAAAAGAATACAAGGGACCGGATTTTGATATAATTACATACTATATAATGAAATATACTAACGTAATATGTAAATAATAAATATACTATGATAATTAAAAAATGAAATACTTAATAATAGCACAAAACCTAAATAAAAAAAACAATAATTAATAAATAATAGCACAAAGGGGAAAATAAGGAATACAGCATTAAATAAAATATTCATTATATATATGAAAATTCAAATACTGTAAATAAACAATTTATAAAATAAATTAATAAATTTATAATAAAGGAAAATATAAAAATATACAATATATATAACAGTAAATTATATATAGCAGTTAATTTATTGACACACGCGGATATATATATATATATATATATATATATTAGTATTATTATATTATATTACATTATATCCAGCAATTAT
>JAUCMR010000035.1:18890989-18917700 GCA_032357425.1 Enteromius argenteus | reverse complement strand
GAAATAATCCTACTCACAATAGCGATTTAAGTAGAAAAACCGGACGAATCCCTTGAAATATATCATCTGATCGGTGTATTGAGGTGTGGCAACCGTAGTATAAGCGGAATAATTGACTTCGGACCCGTCGTCAATTATTCCTTACATAAATGTTTTCTAAATTTAATTCATTAGTTAATAGCAGCATGCACAAAAGGAATACAAGAACATCTTTTTTTTTTACTTAGGTCATTTTTATAGACTTCATTTTAGATGCATTTTCATGCAGCTTTATTTCATCCAACTGTCTGTTTGAACTTGTTTTGCAGTGTTTCATACACATTTGTTTCATTTTTGTGCACATGTATGTAAACCCTTCCCCACCCCCTCAATTCGCTCATACCCTCTCCTGTGTTCTCCAGGGGTTCTATCTCAGTTGACTGGTCCCGCTGGAGACTGCAGAAAGCTGTTAAGAATGCTGTGGTGTCTCCTGCTACAGCAACACCGGTTCATGTGAGCCGCGTCCCACAGGGAGTCTCCACCTGGAACAATGGACAGGTTATGAGAGTAAACAAATATGGCTTTTCTCCATTTCAAATGCACAAAGCTGTGGTTAGAATAAACTTGGGGGGGGGGATCAAACTAACTGAGAGGGAGGAGTACTAACATATGGTTGAATATCAAAGGAGCAGAATTTTATCGGAGAACAAGCATGACATTTGATGTTCAAATCCCAAGTTTAGGACTAAGGATCTGGGTGAGAATACCTTGGACTGACAGTTATCGCCAAAGACTGAGATAGAGACTAAAAACCAAATCCCATTAAGGTCAAGCCCTTTTTATGTCACAGTAACTGAGCATGTGACTACAGATCCGACAATGGCATCCTACCAGGCTATAATGACATGAATTTCATAATTTCATATATATCTATTTATTTATTTATTTCAATTTAACTTTAACAAATTCTGATTTATTTATTTACATATCCATTTAACATTTAACAATTGCAACAATACAGACGGAAGCACACATGAGGTTCTAGGTGAAACTACTTGAATACAGCACAATACACAAGACAGTTGTGAAAATAAATAAATAAAATACAGTCCTCTTACAGTATTCTGTGTGGGAAATAAAAGGGCCTTCCTCTGCATACCCTATTTTCTCTGTGTCAGGACAACCTTGCTTCTGAGAATTATTAATGGCTCCCTTGTAAGCTGTCATCTTTTTTTCTCCCCTCATCTTGCATTTTCCTCCGGTCTCTACGAAGCAGCACCACCACCAAACAGGCCACAGATCAGCTCTATCAAACTGTGTGCGAGAACCCAACAGTCCCTTAGGGTGAAATGAGCGACCTAAAACAGTACCCAAAAAAAGTGGAGCCCCGTTTTAGGAGTGGAATATTATTTTGATTGTGTGTGTGTGCTGTTGTTTTGCGAGGAAGCTGAGACGAAGGGGTGTGGGGACAAATCGCAGCATTGGGAGAGACATGTGGCCTTCGTTTAAACTGAGCCATAAATCAGAGCACTGACACAGAGAAGGAGAGAGGGAGAGAAAGGAAGAAAGAGAGAGAGTCAAAACTTAAAATTGCCTCGGCTCATTTCCAACGTTTTCACCATTTTCCTCATTTTTGTTGCTTCACCTTCCTCTCCTCATCCTGGTACTTTGTTTACACACCTTTTAAAATGCAATATCTCGGATGCATTAGCCTTCCTCTCTCTTTTGCAGTCGCTCTTCTCTGGGTTAAAAGTTAATAACTATAAGCTCTTTTCCTCACGTACCTCCATCGCTCTCTCTCTCTCTCGCTCTCTCATCTTCGCAGTCTCCCCCACCCTAGGTAAAGTACACAGCGCTTCCCTTGGGCTCACAACCAAATGCCACGGCCATGTTAACCCCCATCCGAATTCACACCACTGCCCCTCGCTTTCATTTGGCCCTGCATATATTACGCCCTCACGTGTCCTCTAAGCATCTCTCTGAGGACGCCGATCCGCCCAGCACCCCGCCATCAACCACAGTTCACCGCCCGGAGAGGACGTAAGGTCAGTGTGAGGAAAGGCAAGGGCAAAGCGGCCTTGTGCAAGAACAACAGACAAATAACATCCCAACATGTTTACTGTGAGATGAAACAGGTTGGTTAAAAATAAAGGATTGCTGCTGATTTAGGCTTCGGATTCACCCTTATGTCGTTCCAAACACCGGCTCCTGCGTCTTTAGCAGCACATGCATGCATTGTGGTTCGCTCCTGAACATGTGGCAAAGACCGACATAGAAGATAAGAAAATGTTGAATAAAGTCTTTTTTGTGCACAAAAGTATTCTTATAGCTTCATGAAATTATGGTTGGACCACTGATATCACATGGACTATTTTAACAATGTCCTTACTATGTTTCTGGGCTTGAAGGTGTCAGCTGTGTTGCTGTCTATGGAGAGTCAGAAAGCTCTCAGACTTCATCAAAAATATCTTAATTAGTGTTATGAAGATGAATAAAGGTTTTATGGATTTGGAACAACATGATGGTGAGTGATTAATGACAGAATTTTCACTTTTGGGTGAATTAACCCTTAAATCATTTATATCTCTATCCTTATGTAATTTTAAACCCATAGTCAGTGTGTCTTTGACTGTGCGTTGAATCTGAGGATTGATTTAGTCTCATTTAAAAAAATGAATAATTCAGACCTGTTTTGTGAAGCAGGTCAACTGATTCTATTGATACTTTTGCACTCTTAGACGACAGCTTTAAAAGCAACAACAAATAGTCTTCAATATGTCTTTTCAAAGACAAAATCATACAGTGTTACAGAATGACATGAGTGTGAGCAATTAATGACAGAAATTTATTTTTTTGAGTGAACTACACTACTTTTATTAAATTGAATGTATGTGTGGTAAAAACTAATTTAGTGGAAAAAGTTTGCATAATCAAAACTGTCAAATTAGATTATTCACATTTTACACATTGAGCATTCCTCTAAAACACTCAATAAAACCAGTTATAAAGTATGTATTTTTGTTATTTGTTTTGTGGAGATTTTAAGTAAGAACTTCTTTTTATAAAGTTAATATTCTGTTCAGAAGGAACATATTAAACTGAACAGTAACCAAAAAAATCTTTATTTTCTATTTATTTTCTAAAAATTTCAACAAATATTAAGCAGCACAACTGTTTAAACACTGATAATAAGAAATGTCCTTGAGCACCAAATCAGCATGTTAAATTATTATTTTAATATTACAAAGAAAAAAAACGTAAAACCCCAAACTTTTAAATGATAGTGTACGTGCAAAAATAAAAGGAATAATAACTGTACTATCGCATCACGTCATAGTATTTAAGTTATTCAAACATCACATGAGAATGGTTTATGATATCCGCCCGTCTAATCCCATTTGCATCAATTGACACTTATCAGTATCATGCAAATACGTAAATGCTATATTACCGATTTTCTGAATGAAGTGCTGAAGATGATTAAAATTGCTCAATATTCATTGGCTTGTGCATGCAGAAGAGCCTAATAATGCTCTTTGGTAGCTGCAGCTGTAATATTTATCAGCTTTTCAATAATCTACAGTGTTAATGTCAATCACGCAAGTACTTATGCAAGGAATCGGATTGCATTCAAATCCATCAGACAGGAGGGATAAGAACAATAATCCGAAAGTCATTACAATGAAATTTGTAATACAAATATGATTAGATGAAGAAGGGGGGGGGGGAATCAAAGGGGATTTAAAAGAATGAGTCAGTCTGATGTTAAAAAATGTCAAAGATATCAGATCTGAAAGCAGAGCAGCGGTGTTTCCAGAGGCAGTGGAAGGAGGAAGAAAAACTGAAAGGCGCAAGATTTTCGCCCTGCTCTGCTGTTTGCTCTGTTTGTCTGCTTTTGCATGATTAATATTCCGGTCCATGCCATCCCACTGCGCCCCTGCAGACAGCCCCCAGCCTGCAGCTCGGACATTCCATTTTCCTCCAAAATTCACGCCCCAAACTCTCAGAGCGGCCCGTCAACGGTGAAAAGGAAGGATTCGAGAGATGATGGCCTTAACGTTGAGGCTAATGATGATGATGATGATGGTGGTCCTACAGACGAGCGAAAGGCCTTCTGGGGAGCGAGGTGTGGGGGTGATGGGGGCGCATCATGCCGAGGTGCGGAATAGCACCCCATCACCCCCCTCACCCTCGGCGGCGCTGTGGGCCGAGCCGTTATGCGGGGTCCATTGTGTAGCGATTATGTAGGATGAACACGAAGGGTGCTAATCTTACTGTGGGAGGGTACGTGCTTGTGAATGATTGAGCATGAGGAAAAAGAGAAAAGGAGGAGATGAGGAAGAGGAGAAGGAGAGGACGAAGAGAGAGAGAGAGAACCCCCTTAGCAGCGATTAAGAAATGGTCTGTCACAGATTAAAGCTGCGGGGAGGCAGGAGGGAGATGAGGCGAAGCCTCCCACAGACACAGGCTCATGAGGACGCTTTGCTGAGATTACCTGCGGTTATACGCAAGCAGCTGCTCGGGCACACACACACACATACACACACGGAGAGAAACACACACAGAAGAGCGGGAGGGTGAGAGAAAATGAGAGACATTGAGAGGGATGAGAGGGGGTAAAACAAACCTAAACCAAATAGGCTTGCAATTTACAGAGGGTGAGCGGAGAGAGAGGACGACAGAGATGGAGAAAGAGACGGATGCCTGAGGAGAAAAGAAGAAATAAAAGAAGGATGGAGCTTGAAAAGCTGCCTGCCATGACACCAGCGGCAAAAAAAAGTGATAAAAAAGGGCCACACAGATATTATGCATCTATCATTCATTCCTATTTCATGTTCAAGACTATAAATACCAACAGATAACAGCTTTTTCTGCTATTCTTCAAATTTGGCTAACAATCAGTCGAGTGGTCTTAATTAAACATTAAAAACTGAAATATCTATGTAATTTCTTCTTTAAAATAAATTAAGTATTTATTACTCAGTAGTAATTATTAGTAGAAAGTATTGTTGCACTACAAGTAATCTAACCATATTAAAGTAAGTTTTCCACAAAAACAAATTAATATATAAATAAATATAATTTATTTTAAATAAAGTTAAATTATATTTTGCATTATAAGTACATAATAAATGTTATAATGAATACATATATGAAATGTAAAAAATATAGTATGTTTTTAGATTTTATAAAACTTTTCAACTTGATTCTTGTAAAAAAATCATAAATCTTACATTATATATGATAGAATTAGATTTTTTTCTAATCAAAAAATAAAACCTCATATTTTACATTATGAATAAATTATTTATTGATTGGTTGATTATTTTGAGTTTCAAATGAAGGTATTGTTCTATAATTAAAACATATCCAGCATTTTTCACAATCAAAAAAAAAAATAGAATTAAATAAATCCAATTCCTAATCTACTCAGATAACAATACATATATAGAGATAGATTTTTTAGAGCAATACTGTTAAAAGTAAGGTTCAGTCAGGTACATTTCATAGTGTTTGTTTCATACAAAAAGAGTGAAATTTTGATTCTTCAAGGAGAAAGGAAGGCTAATTACGGCTGAATTCCTCATCTCACAAGAGTCTTGTTTTTTACATTCTACTCCTGCCATGTAAAGGTGAAAATTCCTTCACTCTTTCATTGACTGATTGACACATATGGGCAAGTCGCTTCCCATAACGCACCAAGCTGGCAGGTCAAGTTTCGTTTTAGCTTCATACTGAGTGGAGAAGACGAAGACCTCCTCAGTTTGTTATAGAAGAAACAAGCTCCTCTGACTGGCAGGTAAGGCCTGTTTTGAGCTGCTGGAGCAATTAATTGACGAGCCAATTGAAATGAGAAGCCCAGGGCAGTATGACTCAGTCCAGGAAAGACAGCGAGAATTGAGTTTAAAACAAATGTTGACACAAGACAAAACAGTGTTACAGTTTGGTTTAACATTCACAGACAAAACAACTGCAGTATTCACCTGATACAAACAAGAAGTTGATGTTCATTTGATTGGTCATGCTTTTAAATATTAAGAGATCCTGTGATGGGAAAAGAACAAAACTGATAAATATGCTTACTCAAATATGATCAATTGTTCCTCATTTATTTTTTTCTATATTTTTCTGTTAAAAACATTTAGCATGAACAAATAAATACAAATAAATGTAAACTATTTTATTTTGAAAAGCTGTTTTTTTGTAAATAAACATAAAAACTATGTTATAATAAATGCATAGATTGTATTTATTTATTTAAAATGCAATATACTGCATATAACAATTTATATCTCAGTTCCTCTTTAAGGAAAAATAATAATAAAAGTATTACTTTTTAGCATTTTCTATAACAATCAAAAAGTGTTTCTTCTAAAATAAAATTATTTAGACTTTTTAGTCACATTAAATAACATCATATCACATCAGATAAACTATTAAACCCAATTTTTTATATTTTATAAATATTTTCAATATTTTTAAATTAAATATTAGATATACTGTTAACATAACATAGGGCATTTTATATGTTAGTTTAAATATGTCCATAATGCAATAAACAATGTGGTAAATGACTACATTTTTCACTAAAACAATCACCTTCACATCATTAAGATCATTAAAATTGCTCAGAAAGCTGAATTTGTTCAGAGGAATTCCTCATTTGTTTGAAGATGCCTCTTAGTTTAATATTTTGTATCTAATGCAATGATGTTAATGCAATTTGACACAGTCTTGCAGACATCAGTCTGGTCAGGGATACATATAATAATATCAGCGTGATAGAATGTGTATGAATAGTAGCGATGGTATTGTTTTCTGCATTAGTCAGAATATACAGACCTCCATCGCAGATCGATGGCGCAGGTAAGGAATGGCCTTGTGAACCGTGAGTTTTTAACCTGGTGACCCGCTGGTCCCTAGTCCATCTCCACAAGCACTAATAAAACACAGCGAGTTGTGAATTATTACTGCATCACTCCCGACATGCTTCTGACAGGCTACGGTAGGCGAAGATAATTGCCCTTGCACTTGCTGCCTAATGAACATAATTACACGTTATTTCCCATTCTCCCTGTGATTAATTTTTACAACGTTTCTTTGTTGGGTTCCCGACAAATTGCCACTTCATAATGACACTATTGCCTCTCTGCAGAGTGCACAATCAAAAATGGTTCTGGCACTTCAGCAGGCAGGCCTGAGGTCCTTGACAAGCAAAGTTAAATTGGTAAAGTAAACAGTCTTGACATTTGTTTGACCAGTGAGCAGTTAAAGCTCTATAATAAAGCTTTTACCTTTATGTTTAGCTGTAAATCACTGTGAGGTTTTTGGAACGTCAAAGATGTTTAAGAAAAACATCAGTCATATTTCAATCACTGTGTTTGGCTGTAATAGTCAAATAAATGTTTCAGCAGTCATACAGTTTCGTAGCATTTATGCATTTTAGCAGAAGTTTTATTCAAAGAAATTAAATTTTTTTACTGTATTGCTATATAATAATAGAATAAAATATCATTACATCACTGTGTAAAGGTATAGGTTTAGGTCACCCAAAAATAATAATTCTGTCATCATTTAGAGCCATAATTGACTCACCCTCGTATCATTCCAAACCATTATGTCTTTCTTTCTTTCGTGGAACAGAATCATTCATTCATTCATTCATTCATACATTCATTCATTCATTCATACATTCATACATGTGTATGTATATATATATATATATATATATTAAATATATATATATTTTTTTATTTTAGTTTCATAGTCATTTTTCTATGTGCTTTTGTCTTTTTTATTACTATTTTTACCTTAGTTTAACTTATTAAACTTATTTTTTATTTTCGTTTTTTTTATTTGTTTAATTTTTAATATTACTAGGTTTAACTTTTTATTTCAGTCTTATTTCAGTTTAATGTTTTTATTTGTACTTTAAGTACTTACATTTATTTCAGGAAAATTCCAAGGCAATTTAGTTTTTAATATTTTTATTTCAGAGAAATGCTAATAATAACTTTTTTGTAGTTATTAATAATAACCCTATTTTTATACAATAAAAGTAAACGGTGACCAGTGACTGTCAATCTCCAAACAGACAAAAAAAAAAAACACCATAAGTATAGTCAATACGTCCTATGAATTTTCCAAGTCTTTTAAAATAATTTCATAGCTTTGTGTGGAAAAGACAGGCTTCTGTAATTATTTCCTTTTTAATGCTTGACACCTTTAGTCACCACTCATTTCCACCGTATGCAAAACAGCAGTTTGGAGATTCTACAATAAATCTTTTTGTGTTCTACAGAATAAAGAAAGCCATACGGGTGCCTAAATGATGACAGTATTTTCACTTTTAAGTGCATTATTTAGTCATTCATCAATGAAAATATCATCACCACCAGGAAAACAACATCAGACATTAAAGTTCTTAGCAGGTTCCCTGGGGTCATTTGCAAGGGCAATAAGTTTGGGATGTTTTGCTCAGAGAAGGCTTAATTATGAGGTTGTCTACCAGTTAAGCAAGGTCTTTCTTATAAGCATTTGTTTAATAAGGCATGTGCTAATGCAATAGGGTGCTTACTTCAAATCAGCCATGGCAAAGATTAATTTGAGCAAAGAAAACGTACGGCAAGAAACAGAGACGGGAAACTAGCGGTGACTAACTGACAAAGACTTAGAGACATGAGGAATGATCCTCACGCAGGAGGTAAACTGAGGTAGCGTTCCCCCCAAAATGTCTGAGGGCCGGGCCTGAGGAAGACGAAGAGCCGGTCACGACGAAGGCTCATGCTGAGAGGATGCGCTTGTCTCTCTGCCTCTGTTGGTGCATTCCTGTAGGTTGATTGATTCGCTTGAGTGGCAAATCGTTCACGTTGACAAATCATCCGATGACACCGCAACAACAAAACCGGGCCTGTACCCTGACACCTAACCTGTGAGGAGAACCGGCGACACAGGAAGGAGGGAGAGATGTAGGAAAGGAGGGGGAGGAGGAGGAGTGGGGAGATGGTTGACCCAGAAGAAGACGGTGGTATGCCTTTTTCCTGTCTCTTTCTTCCTCTCACTCTCTCTTTCTGGAGCAGGGAATGATGAATTCCCCCTTAGTTCATTTATCCAGGAAAGCAAGGAGACGTGTGAGTGTGTATGTGTGTGATGTGATCCATCTCTGGGCTGTTCAGGAGAGCAGCGCGTCCCTGATCATAGAGCCTATCAATCTCACTCATAGCCTGACATCACTGCCGCTGTCACAGACATCACCGCACATACCCAGACTGCTCTTCTCTACCTGCGCTATAGATGCTGGGAGTTCTGCGGTACTGGTACTGATGGAGAGTCTTTGAGAGTCTATACTGTCTGTATCATACTCCACAAGTTTACACACACTTTACTAAATTAATGTTTTTTATGACTTAAAAACAATTTGATGCAAAGGTTTATACTTAAAATACATTTGTTTAGACAAATACATTGTATTTATGTAATTCTTTACAAAATAGAACTGTTATTCAAATGTTTGGGGCTGGTGAGGATTTTTATTGTTTGGAATTTTGGAAGTATCTTGTGCTTCCCAAGGCCACATTTATTTGATAAAAAAGTTAAATATTACAATTATTATTAAAAAATATTATTATAAAATAACTGTTCTTAACACATATTTAATAGACTTATATTAAATATATTAAATATATTATATTAATATATTAAATAATACATTCTTTTCATTTACTTACTCCCTTTTTTATTTTTATTATACAATTTACAAAAACAAAAAAAGCCTTTAACATTAGCTCGCTTTATTCTTTTTCAATTCTATTTATTTATTATATAATTAAAAAATATATATTTTAAAGTTATTTTTAGTTATTTCTTAGAATTGTTAAAAACTGAGTTACATTTTAAAATAGAAAACTAGTAAGTAAATGTATGAATGAATCAATCAATTGATTCTACATGATACATTCTTCATGATTCTACTTGCGTTACTTCCAGCCTAGTCTCATAAAAATACGTATCTCTTTGAACTTTTTGTGCAACACCGTTTTTATGTACCTTACTGTACATTTGCCGCAGTTTCAAAAAGAAATGTCGACTGAGTGCTTGAGGTACATATTGTGATGGTTCAGAATTCAAATATCCGGGGACTTTCCCGAGAAGTTAATGCTCTATCACATGCCCTACACCAAATCCAAACCTAAACCTACATAATAGTGTTAACAAATCCAAAACTGATATAAAACACATTTGTTGATGCAACCGTGCCATTTCAACTACATTTTATGCAGTTTTGTCGAACACAGGACTTACACAGGATTCAAACCGGAGCTCCTCACCTCTCAAGTTCATCTCTGCACTCCGTGAGCTACTGGACAAACCTAACCTATACCGTCTATGAAAGCCCATAGATACGAAGGTGGATATGTGTGATGCTTACATTCAAAAACATCCGTTTTCCAATCTACCAGCATATTAATACTGTTTTAAAGTCATAGCATGATATTCTTCAATTGTGTGAAAATGACTCTTTATTAATCGAAACTCTGTCATTTTGTGTGAAAAGGAAGGTGTCCGAGTTTTACTGCCTCCAGTGTTCATTTCTTTTGGAAACTGCAGTGATATGTACTTATCGGTACATGTTTTGTGTCCCGCTAAAAAAGTGCGCCCAGGTATGTTTATGCAATGAGACTAGGTAGGTTACTTCACACTTTTAATAGTTTTATCTTAATATAAAATATGGAAAGTAGTGATAAAAAAGAATGAGGTGTGTCCAAAGTTTTGACTGTTTATGAAGTATGTTCTTGAGCTTTAGCACATCATCCCATAATGAAACATGCAGAGAGACTCATGTATGTTCACACCTCATAGGCACACACAAACAGCTAGCATCCACAATGTACCTGTAAAATGCAGACAGCAGCGGACAGAAGTTTGAAGTGAGAAGTCGGTTTTAAATGTCTTACCTACACCTACACACACACACCTACACAGAGACTGTGCACAATAGAATCAGCAGGCCATAGAAGGCCCTGTTCACACCCGACACTTTCCACTGATCAAATTAAGCTTGATCAAAACATGCCATTCAAGCAGGCTAGATCTGAGACACACACACACAGGTATACACACTCAGCAAAGCCCAGCCCAGACCAGACTCTGACCTTGGGAGCAATTAGCATGACTGGTGCGCCCTGAGCTGAATACTGAACCTGCACAGCACAGCCGCACACAAACACAGCCTAACATATAATGTCCAAATCGTCTGTACACTTTCCATTTTCTAAAACTAACAAAAACTTATGCTCTGTATGATTTCTCCTTTTATCTTTACTCATTGATAGTCTTATATATATCATTAATAAAGGAATAGATCTGAAGATTTACTCACCCACAGTTTGGTTTTTTTATCAGAATACTAGATTTGGAGAAATTTAGCTTTACACCACTCGTTCACCAGTGGATCTTCTGCAGTGAATGGGTGCCGTCAGAATGAAAGTTAATGAAAACGTATAAAAGTATTATAATTATCCTGCATTTACCTTGGTAGTTAAATGATAATGGTTCTGTACATGGAAATGACGTTCCCTGAGTCTCAAACACCAAAGTTTCCTTCTTGTGTACATCTTGTGAATAAGAAAGACCACTTAAAAACAGGAGAATCTGAACATAACACTGACTGTGACATCACAAACCTACACAGCCAAATCATTAGAAGTTCAGACAAAAGCAATAGCGAAAACGGAAGATCATGGAAATAAATGTTACGTTCCAGGCTGTGATGGGATGGGTTGTCGTCTGTATTCAGAAAGGCATGGAAAAAAAATAACCCGTTCTAATAAAATAACGTGAGCCACTAAACGGAGATGGTTAGCTTGCTAGCAGTAGCCTGTTACATTACAGTACATAGGATTTCACTTACCACATAAACAGAGCAAGGAGAGATGACTGAGGGTGATGGCAAATGATTTACAGATCCTGTGCACCACTGACAAACATCTGATCCTGTAAAATATGTGGTAAGTACTGACGCTTATTAGTAGTTTTGTGATCGCAAAAGTGAAACTGAAACGTGATTGTGCATATTAATAGCGGCTCCCTGATGCCCACATTTTATATACAGTAAGGATATAACTGTGAAAAAAGTACTAAAATATATATTTTCCTCCCTGTGTTAAGCTATTGAAATTAGCTGCCCTGTGAAACAGCCAATCAGAGTAGAGCTCAACATTGAGCCTCACTGTGAAACAGCCAATCAGAGCAAAGCTCAACATTATTATTCATAACCCTCCCAAAACAGATCATTCCATTGTGAAGACAAATCCTAGGGTTGTAAACGGACATGTAAAACCATTTTTGCTCTTATGTAAGCCACATACCTTCTGAAGAGATATCAGAGAACAATTTAAAATCTTATATCAATCCATTCTATGGCACCTTTAAGCTGTTGATTCTGGCCTAAATATGAGTCAGATTGTTAAAAAAATCCATCCCTGTTGTCCCTTTGCATCAAAATAAATTTCTTTAGAATGGTTTTGGAACGTTTCCACTCCTTTGAATCAGATGAGAAAAAAATGTAAATGGAAAAAGTAATATTATGTATAAATGACTTCGCCAAAATTTGAAATGAAACATTTTTTGAATGATTGATTTGTTTATTACGAACAATGCAGCTTTTCACTTCACAAGACTTTAACTGATAAACAAGAGTCAAGTTGTTTGCTTGTGGTTTTTTTGTGATGTTTGTATTAGCTGTTTGGACATTCTGACGGCACCCATTCAATAGCGAGCAAGGCATGTAATGCTACATTTCTCCAAGTCTGTTCCAATGAAGAAACAAATTCATCTACACCTTGAATGCTTTTTTAAATATTTAAATTTTTGGGTGAACTATTCCTTTAATGTTATTCTCAAAGTCAAATCATACAGGTAAATTGATTATTCTCAGTGTAAACTAAATGAGTACTTTCATGGGATTGCAAACCAGTTACAAAAGCTTTAACTGCAGTCTGAGTCCATCTATCCTCATCTAACATATTCAAATCCACCCTAGCCTGAGCATCCATGTACACTTCAGCAAAAAAATAAGCTTACATTGCTTTTTGACGTAAACTGATACACAGACACTGGATTTAAGCTGTGAAACATGAGCATACATGGACTTTTGTGAGTAAGCCTATAGAGACATGACTGTAATCCACAATTCTCAACAGAAAACAGCACGTTCAGCTTACAGGTCTCTAGCATGATCTATTCTCTGGACTGGAAGTCAGTGAGCACAATTAGCAGACATAAACCACTCTTATATGACATCAAGCCTTAGTGGTTTCTGCTGAATATGAAAAGGAACTCAAAGTGTAGGCAATACACATTCAACCTGCATGATTCAAAATGCTGATTTTGTAAATGATTGGAGAGATATGTGATACAGATAGTAAAAAAAATAGATAATAGGTTGTTTTTCTGCATTATTTACATGATTTAAGAATCTTTTTATAGCAGAGACAGATATAAGATCAAGCACAATGTAAAAAATGTACCTTTTTGAAACCTATTGCACACAATCAAGCACATTAAATGTGCGCTCAGCACTGTCAGCACAGCGGCTCAATGGGAACACCTCCTCACTGCTAGATTACAAACAAAGCAGCAATATCTATCAAGTCTCTCTCCTTTTCAGTCGTTCTCCTCCTCCCTTTAATTCTCATCTGCGCTAAACCTGTCTGATGCTTACATGTTTAATAACGATCAAATATGCGCTAACAAATCTGTACATAATACCTTTCTTTCCTCGTGTGATAACGCTACAGTATTATGCTAAATACCTCAGCTACAATCTGGTGAAAAGCAAAAACACTTCATCTTATTTGTCTTTCCTCTGCTTTACTAAAAACAAAAGGTAAATCCTGATTAACGCTTTGGGATTTCTTGGCTGGTGTTTTCTATAGTCTCTCTCCATTCATTCAAAACTGTGCTGTGAACTGCCCTGTTAGTTGTCTGGCGCTTCTTTTTGCAGTTAATTACATTCAAATGCGGTGTAGAGATGTGGGGTTTACATACTTTTCATTGTTTCTCTCAGCTGCAATGTGTGTTTGGTTTACAGAGCTTATAATAGCAGTGCATGTAAACCTGTGGATGGTATAATGCGTAAATGCCATGGGAAGTACAATGCTCACACTCTAGCTATTCTTTGATCTGAGTGCTGTTCTTTACAAGGATGGGGTTTTATTTTTGTCTGTTTGGTGTGCGGTCTCTCGTTGTGTGTGCGAGGGCATCACATACTTTTTTTTTTTTTTTTTGAGTGGGCGCCAATGACAATCTTTGGCTCACTAGACAAGATAAAGCAGTATGTGTGTGTTACATATATATATATATATATATATATGTATATGTATTTAGCAAGCTGTACTTGTTTCTGTAAGTATTTTGAAGGTCTGCATAAGTTTTGGCTCATTAGCTGTTCACAGATAACCAGTTCTGGAGCATTTCAGGGACCTGGGCAGCACCTGCAAATGCACTAAAACTAAATGAGGAGCGCAGAACACTATGGCCTTGACTAGCCGTGTCCTGCCCCGCAGCTACATTATTGAACCATGCTAATAACCCGCCTTCACTCATTTAAACCAACTTTAACACAATTTTACCAACTTTACACACACACACTCCCTCCTCTGCACATTTGAAATAGTCCACCCCTCTCTTTCTCGCTCTCTCTCTCAAGGCTGTTTCAGCACTGGTTGCATGTGTTTGCACAGATTTTAATAAGCACAGGAGAGAGGTGTTTAAAGGCGAAGCGCCGGTAACGAGAGGCAGCAGCCACACCGTTAGCAGCGCCGCGTTGTTGTTGACTTAAACAAACCCTCTGCAAGATGTAGAGCTTGCCGCACACACAGCTTTACTACTGTTAATTGGTCATTAAAGGTAGTGGTTTGCGGGCCTCACTAAATCTTTAAACAGACCATGAAAAAACAGAGGAAGGCTTGCAACTACAGGCCTGAGGAAAAGGAGAGCGATAACAGGAATGCTTTTGATCATTACCTCAGATTTAGACTGTCTGTTGATAATTTTTTCATTCTACAATTATAAACATTTTCGAAAGGATTAAAATAATGTTTTTAATCAGAATTTTGTAGTTTGCACATGCAACATGAAACCAGATTTCAATAATGAAATAATTAACTAACCACACGGTAAGCAGTCACTCTAATTCAACTATTAAATTTAATGATGCACACCATGCATAAGGTTGGCCAGCGTCTCTGGTGGATGCAGGTTATCGCCCAAAGCTATTGAGCTGCATGAGTTTGGGAATAACATAGCCTTTTAGAAAAAGCACTAGCAGAATTATTCAAAGATTCATTGAGCTTGCAGTGACCGGTTTCCTTTTTATATTATATATATATATATATATATATATATAAGATATCATCAAAGAATACATCCAAATCCCACCTCAACTCCAGGTGCCACAGTCCAGAAGGGGCTATCTTTTAAAAATATATATCAGGTTTTGTTGTGCACAGGCATCCTGAGCGAGAACACTCTGTGGCGAACAGGGAGCAATTCCTGAACCTGCTGATCTCCAGGAAAAGTCTGATGTCATAGGTTCATTATGCAGAATCGGCTCTCTGAAGAGCAGTACGACAGATTTGTGGTCCCACTACTGAAAAAGAAGTTTTTAGGACCAAAATGTATAGTTCTAGTTATTTTTAACCTGGTATTTTTTACCTTACATTTTATAGTTTTTAATTAACATATGTGACCCTGGACCACAAAACCAGTCTTAAGTCACTGTGATATATTTGTAGCAATAGCCAAAAATACATTGTATAGGTCAAAATTATAGATTTTTCTTTTATGCCAAAAAATTCATCATTTTCCATGAAAATATTTTGTACATTTCCTACTGTAAATATATTAAACTTATTCTTTGATAAGCAATACGCATTGCTACGAACTTTATTTGGATTCAGAGTCCAGATCTATACAATATTTGATCTCAGTCAAATATTGTCCTATCCTAACAAACCATACATCAATGGAAAGATTAATTATCCGTCTTTCAAATGACATATAAATCTCAGTTTCGAAAGAAAAAACTCTTATGACTGGTTTTGTGGTCCAGGGTAACATATCATTTTAAATTTAAAACGTCAAATATGTATTTTTTTTTTATTATTATTATTATTTGATTTTATACTAAAGTTCAAAAGACAGTAATTTGGTTTTTGCTTGTTAGGTTTTTTTCAGAAAGGATACATTGCATTGCTCTAATTAAGGAATTTTAAATGCATGAATTTTACAGATTATTTCTATTTTAAATTATTTCTGAAAAGCTTTGCCAATGTGTATTGAAATAGCATGTAAATATATATATATATATATATATTTCTTTCTTTCTTTTTTTTAACTTAGAGCATGTCATTTCAAGTCAAGTCAAGGAACATTTTTCTTAACAGAGAACTTCATCAGTTTCAATCCAACATGACTGCAGCACTCTCAGATATTGAAATATAGACTACACATTTATCTCATTTATAAGTCAGTCAAAACAACACCTCTGTCAATTTATCTTTCAAGCCTGAAACGAGAGGCTTCTGATGTCAGGGGCTTCATTAGGGAAGGAAGAGCAGATAAATTTAAAGATAACAGCTGTCATTCAAGTACGTGTGTGCACACACACATAGGCTCCCAAAGAGTAATGATTTTGTTATTCTTGCATGACTTCTCTTTTATTGATTTCAGTCATGATATCACCCCCTGCGGCAGGATCCTTTTCACCCAGCGCACTGCTCTGTCCTGTGTGGGTGCGCATATGTGCAAAATACCAGCAGTTGGTGTCCACACACTGCGTATGGTTGTGTGTGAGTGGGAGAGAGAGGGAAAGAGAGAGAAAGCCAGTGTTAGGGTGCATGGGTAAATATGTCAGGGGGTCGCTTGGTCTCCGTGACATCTGTGGGAGCCAGGGCTCATTGTTGGGGTATCAGTTCAGCCCGTCAATAATGAGGCAGTAGAGTGTGAAGAGAAGGGCGTGACCGAGTCCTCTTGCAAATATACACACACGCAGACACACACACGCATAAACACACATACTAACCCCGATCACTGACCCCTCTGTCAACCCCCCTCCTTGCTCTCTCTCTCTCCTGCCGTCTGTGCCCCTGCACCCCAGCCGTTCTCTTTTCAGCAGCTCTCCCTCATTGTCCCCTTCCGTCCCTCTATTGTCTCAGTTGGGACTAAACTGGGCGACTCGTCCCTCACATGTGCTGCAGACGGAGGGCCCCTGTTCTAGACAAGCAATAAACTCACCTTGAACTGAGTAACTTGGGTTCTGAAACATGCTTGTTTAACTGGTACTACAATGAATAATGTAATTTTAACCATAAACAGCTACTTCTAACTGACCTGACCTTTAAAAAAAATGACTTTTGTTAGCATAACCCTATATAAGCAGGTTACGTTAGCCAATTTAAATATTATATTCGATTTAGTGAGGGGAAACAGACAAGACATTACTTACCAAATAAAGTAGTAGATGCAGGGGAGTGCGGTAACGCCATCAAGTTGAAATCTCTAACATACTTGAGCATAAGGTGACTTGTCATAAGGTGACAGTTGAACTTGCAAGTCTATAAAAAATAATAATAATGTATTAAATCAAAAGTTTTTTAAGGTAAGTAGGTAAACTTTTAGCTCATATATTTAATTGGTGAAAATGTTAACTGATGTTCAAACCAAGTATAATCTGCATCAGCAGGTTCTCTTGTTTAATTTGATTTATAACATCCACACATGCTTTTCATTTACATATAATATAAAATAAACTAGACATATCACAGTTGACTAGACAGGGATGGTCATAACACTTTACGATACTTCTACTGGGCCCACAAAAAAGATTATAATAATAATAATAATGACAATAATCTAGTTTCCTTTATGTTAACCTTTTTTAAATGAAATGTTTACAATAAGCACTTTGCACAAGCACATTTATTATCAAAATAAATGCATGCATAAAATTGAAAAAGTCTATGTTTTCAATTGGTTTTCTAACCAATAGAACAGCAACTGTAACAGCAGCACTCTGTAACTGACAATAATTTATGCGTTTAGGAATAAGCTGCTATTTCTAAGCTACTTTACATATTCAGATGTCAAATAGCAGTACATTACATCAAAGTCTGAGATACATGATACCAAAAAGAGCAACATGCGTTGAAACAAAATGTGTTACAAAACTCACTCGGCTGCCATATTTCTTTAGGTTATGTGACAAAGCAATTTGCAGGTAAGTTTATCACCAAATTTAAACCTAAATTGCTTTAGATTATTAAATATACAACTTCATAACTCAAGAGAACTAAATGTAGGTCCAGACTAAAGTTAAGACCAAATTATAACAATCACCATTATCCTCATCCCTTTGCGTGACTTCAAGCTTGTTGTACATCCCTGTAGCGTGTGAACGAATCTCGAATTATGTCTTTTTAAAAGTACTCCACATCGAGAGATGCCAATCTGAATATTTTAGAGCTGTCTCTGAATAGAGTGCATGTAAATTAAATGCATAAACGTTCTTCTCGGACTTACTAACAGTCAGTGGGATTTCAGCTGTGCTGCTTGCCAAGGTTCTGACTGCCATCTACAGGCTATTTTTATTATTGCAGCCATCTTTTTTTGAAAAAAAAAAAAAAAAAAAAAAAGTCCTACGTCAGAAGCGCTCTTCTTTTTGGAAATAAAATTAAACAAAAGAGTCTTTTGGGATGCATTACGATATCGTTTGATTTAGCATAATATTGTGTATTTGCAAAGTCATCATGAATAATATGACAGCGCGTGACACCAACAAGACTCGTAGACTAAGACTTTTCGTTTAATTAATTTAAGTTTGAGGTGAATTCCTTAGTCGTGTATCTTCACATACAAAACACAATAAAAGTTCCAACGAATGAGCACAGGAGAACGAGGGAAGCTCAAAGAGTGTCCCTGATATTATACTAGTTATAAATATAATAAGCCAGGGTGAATTGAGTTACACTGGCGCCCTGAGGGTTTGCTGGGATGAAGCAGTGGCTACTTAACAACTGGGAGAGAAGAGAATATGAAAACAATACAATTATTCCTCTCAATAACTACATGATGTAGTCAGCACGCACAAGTCCCAGGAGTATATTTTTTAAAAACTAAATTTGATTCTAGTTATGTAGGTGTACAAAGATAAGAAATAAACACACACTTTCCACAGTGTGCGAATTAACTTTAGGGAAACTCAACTAACGTTAGCCTACTTCTGTCAATAATTTCTTACGCTAAAGCGATACGGGTCTAGCGGGTCGTCGGTTGTCTTTTAACGTCGCTAATCGTCAACTGTCATAAACACATTAAAACATTTTTTTAAAAATGTGATATATTTGTGATTTGTAAAATGAAGTGATAAACAGCGAGCTAGATGTTGCTATGGTAACATCGGCCAACGTGATTCGCTAGCGTAGCCTACACGATTTTATTTATTTATTATTTTTATTTTTTTTAATTACCCTACAGAAACGTTGTATAAAACGCTGTTGTAATCTGTGCTGTGCAAAGTTTGTTTTAGGGAGCTTTAATTATAAGTTCTTTAAAACTCCCCGTAACTCAGATCCGGGTTTTCCACATAAGCTCCCCGGAATGAAAACTAAATTTTATTGCATTATAAGCTATAGAATTACATACAGAATTATAGCAAATTACATATTTGTAAAAACCAGCCAAATATTTAATTATTATACTAATTATTAATACAATATTAACCTTTAATTTTACGCACACACACGTAACAAAACGACAGGTTTTCCAAATCGCTGGAGTCTGTTGCATTGCGCTCTTTTTATTTAAATATGTACGACTGATTACAGATTGTGAATTAAGCAGCAGTGTCATTCTGCCTCCTTCTGCTCCAGATCAGCTCTCCTACCGTCTCGCTTGCCTAAAGTGATTTTCTCAATAATGTATTAAAGTGCTTGTTTATTATTTACTGTTTACACAAGCTGTGGTGGAGTGACAAGCTCAGGCTGTATGAGCGCAGAGAGGCTACACGCTCCAGCGAAGCCAAGGCTGCTGGACTGCAACATGAAAGACATCTCGCTTCATACGAGCTGTTCTACACGCACCCCTAGGTTGTCAAAGAAAAAAAATGGGGGTAAACATGGGGGTGTTGAATATTGGTATTAATATTAATGAAACAGGATAAAAAGTGACCATTGAGTCTTTTATTGTATTCTTTTGATAGAGGCTAAACTGTATTACAAATGTAGAAACTTTCCTGATGCACTACATCAGGGCTCCCTTGACAGTATTCAGGACATATTTTCTTCAAACAGAGCAACAGTTAAAATTTTGGAGCAGACTATTTCTATTGATACAGGACGACATTGCAGGGCAGTAACTACAAGGACAATAATGAAATCTGCATATGAAATTGCCTAAATTTAGGCTACTGACTGCGTAATGCTGCATTTATGCTATGAATTCTTTAAAAACAAATTAAGAAAAATATGAAATTCTAAATATGTTATCATACAAATGCATAAAATAAATTTATGGAAACAACAAGTTTAAGGTTGCTCCGAGTTGTGTCTTTTCACAGAATCTGGAGACAAAACTGAGACTTGCTCTAATGATTAAAAACTGTGTCTCAGTGGCGTATCAAAGATAAATCGTCATTTTTAATAATCACATGCAGTCCTCTTTTGTTACCTATCATGTATCTACAAATATGATTAAAAAGAAGAAAAAACATGCTCTATAGTTCAGTGTATAAGGGTATAAGAAATTATCTCAATGTATGTTTTAAAAGCTCATTATCATCTTGTGTGTTGCTCCAGTTTCGTAGAAACTCCAAATGAACGCACAAACAACGAAACACTAAATAAACACACACACACACACACACACACTCACAAACAAACATGCAATTTTCCAAACTATAAAACGAGGGACATCAAATGCAGCTATTTGTTTGAGGCCTGTTGTCGGGGGAATAGGCTACACGACTGCCTGGCTTCATTAGAATTCCTTTCAAGTTGTGGAGTGCGGCCTCCCTGTGTTCATCTCTCTATATCCCCTGACCCTGACGATGCATCTCCATGGGGCTAAAGAAAGGGCGGGGCACACACAAACACACACACACACACACACACATTCTCCTCCTTCCAAACACTGTCACCCCATCGCATCGCCCTCCCAGGACGACAGAGTGTTCCACCTTCACTCTTAGTCTGGGGAATGTGGGATTGTGAAGTGAAACTGGCAGAGAAAGACATGTACACAGGTACTGTGGTAGCCTACTTTGCAATACAGAATATAAAAAGGATGCTGGTAATCAGGCTGATGATCACATGATTAACAGCTCAATTGTTTTAAGTCCCTTCTGAAGTAATTCAAACTAAAAAGGCAGATACCTACTAAGATTTTTTTTATGCTTTTCGAAAGTCTCATCATGATCACCAAGGACGCATTTATATGATTTTAAAAAGAAAATCTCTTTTAATACATTTAAAAAAGCTGATCTGGTTAAAAGCTGAACTGGTTCTAAATCAGTGTTTGAAAAAATCAGTTGTTTAAATATGATTTTTAGATGAATAAAAGGTTTAAATGAACAGTAAAATATAAATTGTAATTGTAATTGTAATTGTAATACAAATGTCTTTACTGTCACTTTTTTTGCTAATTAAAAGTATTAAATTCTTTAAAAACATCTTATTGATCCCAAAATTTGAACAGTAGTGTATAAATTATACATAGTATAAGTATTGCAACTTATCTTATCTTACTTGGGAGTAAAAAGTAGCCTTTCAGATACATTTTAAATCCATTTAATGTGTTTAAATGTTGTACTGTTACTCTATCACAGTCAGCAATAAATACTAGAAAAGAGTGGGGAAAGTTGTAATGCTCAATTGAAACCATGTAAATAACTTATATTCCTATTATATTAAGTCACTTAGAATCACAGATCCTAAACTGACTGATATTTGTAATGGAAAAATGTAGCTGTGCTAAAATTGTGAGAGATCTAGGACCATAGTTGATTAAAGTTAGATAAATCATCCCCATTCTCTTCTTATTATCAGCTTCTTGTCATCACTTATATCTCCAGTGTATGGATAAAATCTAGGACAATAGATAAGTCTTTTCCTCCCACTGTTATATAATATTATAACATAATGCAAGGTGAAAATTAAAGGTTATTTTTTTTAGTTTGTTGTAAATCTCTGAAAGAATTGAAATAAATAGCTCCCAGGTAAATAAATGGTAAATTAGCCTCATGATCTCCAAAGCAATTGTTCAGTGGTAAAGAATAGGAGGCCACGGTTGTTCTGGATATTTTAGGAGGGGGTTTGTGGAAGGTACCCTTTGGCAGGAATCGCCGGATGGTAAGTGGTGGGTGCCAGGCCACGTGGGGTGAGGAGGATAAAGAAGAGGAGGGGGTTGAGGAAGGAGCCTGAGCCGCCCGTCACACCCCAATGCCTGTCTGACGGGCCAGGGGCCAGACTGACACCCATAGAGAGAGGGAGGGGGAGAAAGAAAGTGAAAGGGAGAGTTAAAATCTCAGTGCCCGACATTGCACATAGTGCCAAAGTGGCCAGAGGGCAGCTGCTCAGCGGGTGTGTTAGCAGTACGGCAGCCCTTGTGCAACACAATCAAAAGAAGAAATGAAAATAGCCAAAAAATACAAGTATGATATGCAAAAAAAAAAACAAAGTTAAGCTACAACAACCTACAAAGACTCAAACATAATCAGTTTCCTTCATGATTCCAACAGGTGAAGTTAGTGAAGTTTAGTGGTGCCGTTAAAAATTGAACAACTAGTTCTAAGAAAACTTCCTTTTAATTAATTTATTAATTTAAAAAGATAATGAAATAATGTCGTAAAATAGCACATTTAATTAAATCCTTATTTTAATTGTTATTTACTCACCTTCATGTCATTCAAAGCTTGTATGATTTTCTTTATTCTGTAGAAAACAAAACAAGTCATTTAGTGTAAAGTTTGCAGCAAAAAGTACATCTAAAATGGATAACTTGTATTCCATATTCTGAGTCTTCTGAAGCCATTTCATTTCAATGTTTGAGGGAAAAATTATATTAAGTCCTTAAAGTTGCACTTAAATCTTGTTCAAATGTTCATATGTATGACTTTGGAAGACTGAGAGTAGCACAAGTTGTATGAATCATATTTATCACATTTTCATTTGAATTTGTATTTGTATTTATGGAATGTGTGAAGTCACCTTTCACTTTTATTATTTCATTTGAAAAAAAAGGTTTACTTGATAGAATTTAAGGTGACAATTTAAAGATTGCAATTTTGTTTCTCGAATTGAACTGCACATACCTCTGTGTGCTAAAACAAGACGCTAATTTAGATCCACAAATGTGATATGCAAAGTCATTTCCAAAACACCTTTTCCATTGTAAACTGCCGTGTAACGTGATAGCTTTGATTCACAACCGATTTACAAAGTTCAAAAGAAAAAGTCGCAAATGATGTGTGCATGCACACCTTTATGTGTGTATCATGCAGAAAAAGGTAAATAAAAGGCTGCCAGCCGGGGGGCATATCCGTGACAGTGAGAAATGTGTTTGCATCTGTGTATTAGTGTGCTGACATAATGCCTTTCAGGGTATTTGGGTGCCAATGTAAACATGACACCCTCACAGAAAAACGCTTATCTAGTGACAGCGGCGGCTGTGTCGAGTCAAAACTCTCGGGTCTCTCTCTCCGTCCGTCTCACTCACACAAAGTCAGTCTGTGGGAGCCATTAGTCAGTAATGTGAGTTGTGGCTATACTTCCATATGCATATTGCTCTGTCGTGCGGTTATGTTGCTGTACATGTAAGGGTAAGTTTGTTTATTTAAAGAAGTGAAGTGTATATTGCGTTTTATATGTGTGTGTGTGTGTGTGTGTGCGGGTACAAGAGGTTGGGGGCCTCAGGGGCCCTTGCTAATGAGCTATCTGTGTGTATTTCTAACAAGAATGCACTGCGGTGCTCACAGCACTGTCATCAGGGGCCGTGGCTGACCTTGCTCTGCTGCTAGGCTCTGTCATTTGCTATATTTATGGCACCGGCACCTATTTTGTGTGTGTGTATGTGTGTGTGTCTTTATAAGAGTGGGGAGGAAAAGAAGGAGCCCCGTTCAGGAAGCAAATACTGTGTATATCAGCATAATGAATCAAGTGCCTGAGCGGGGTAGAGAAAGAGAGAGAAAAAAGAAAAAGAGTGGGAGGAAAGGAGATCCATTTTTCTCACTGCTTTTTCCCCCTTCCAGTCGCAAACCCCTGCGGTTAGTCTTCCTTCAGTTAGTCATTTGGTCTCTGTTTTATTTTTCTCTCCCTGGTTTGGAACGAATGCTAATTTTGTCCCTCTCCTTATCACAGGCTCTCCCATGCATTCTGCGATCGCTCACCGAGGGAAGATCCTCGACGTATCACTCACTTGACGGCAGGTTGTCTCGGCCTGATAGCGATTTGCTCTCCAAACCCTCGTGAAACATCTCTGCGATGTTTACTTGGCATTTTCACAATGATAACAGCCAAATCCAGGCTTTTTTTTTTTTGGACTAGAATCGTGCGTGTGTATTTGCGTTTATGTGCCTGTCAGTATGCAAAGCATCCAAAGATGTCAGCATTGAATATTCGTTCAACGTTGGCTCAACGTTTTTTTTCTAGCGACGCCAAGAGGCACGTGCTACACGAGGGGATCCAACCGCCAAAGATAAGAGAAAAAGAAACAGGTCGGGCCAAAAGTAAAAGTTTCTAAGTCTGTCCTCCAGGGCAAACACTCGCTCATCCCTCTATCCTTACATCCTGAAAAAAGCCTCTCCGTCGGAAATCTATTCAAATCGCATTTTCGCCGGGATTTTATTGCATTTCACGTCATCCCATCACCACATGACAAATCACCTGTAAGGCTGGAGAAAGACTCGGTTCCCGAGTTCCGGATCCATGTACTCTGTTTACGTCCTTCAGCACCCAAACAGATAAAACCGGGGAATTCAGAGCCTCACCGCAAAGACCCGGTGTCTGCCTGAAAGTTTTTAAGAAGTGAAGAGATAAGGCAGAAAGGTTGTCAACAACTCCACACCTGACGGAGTTCCACAAAAGCAGTCACCCACACACTTCTACAAGATCCTCGTCTCCTAATAAAGCCTGGCGATGAAAGTGTCGGAGAGGATAATTAGTTTATCCCGACACATGACAGCGGCACTGGCTGAATTGTTATTATTTCCCCTCTCCCGTTGCTGTGACACCAGCGACGCTTCTGCGCCCCAGCCACCTCTCCCCACATCTAGCTCGGCGCCACTTGATATATTCCTAATGTTCCTTAATATTTTCATTTTGATGTAATTTGTGGCCCCGGTTTTTTAAATATCCGCTCTGTAATAATGTTTAATTTCAAGGGTCAGTCTGCCAAGGAGTATATTAAAGCAGATAAAACTCATTTTCCAAAGCTCCAATATCGCGCCCAGATCAGGTTAGGAGGCCAGCCGCCGCGAATATTTCATCTTTTATCATGCCGATAATGGGCCGATGACAGAGGCGCGTTATTACAATGAGAAAATTGCTCATTTTCCAGGAAAGGGACGGGCTGTGGGAAGCTGGGGGGTCCGGGAGTGTGTGCGCGTGTGTGTGCGACAGCGGGAGTGCGTGCCGACTCACTCAATAAAAGGCAATTCTTCCAAAGAGGAGAGGAAAGAGCGGAGAGGAGAGATGGCGGGATGAAGGGGGTGCGGGAAAAAAAAGCAGCTTGCTCCAGCCCGCCTTTGCTCTTATTTGATTGGGATGAATAATAAATGCGGGCTGGGTGCGGCGGTCAGGAGGCTGAAGAGGGGAAGGTGATGAGAGCTGATTTGAGGAGGGCCGTCTCGGAATTAACCTCTTTAATTGAACCATTAGGAAGAAACAAAAGATGATGAGAAAGGTGTGGAAGCGAGAAGAGCGAAGGAGAAAGAGGAGGCGGAGGGAGGCAGAGCTCATCAGGACTCCAGGAATTGGACCTGAAAGTGGAATGACTATGCAAGCCATCCCCGGGTCCTCTAGCCCATAATAAATAGAGCCAATCAGGGGGGTCCTGGGGGCCAGCTGGGTCCTGTACAGGTCAGACCCATTAGAGTCAGATTAGCCTGCTGACAGACCCATCACATCAGTCAGTTTAAGCCACTGTCATCATCTTAACCCAATTCTGCTCCATTTATAGCCCGCACCCTGCCGATGGGGCTGTATCTGCGACGATGTGTAACCCGGCGCATGACCCAGATCATTTGACTCAGGTGAGGAGCCTGTGACACTTCTAGTTTGGC
This sequence comes from Enteromius argenteus, assembly GCA_032357425.1. Classification (NCBI taxonomy): domain Eukaryota; kingdom Metazoa; phylum Chordata; class Actinopteri; order Cypriniformes; family Cyprinidae; genus Enteromius; species Enteromius argenteus. Next base: position 18,891,386 of record JAUCMR010000035.1, on the reverse strand, counting down.
TTGTCTGGAATTCAACACTTGGAAAACAGTTTGGAAAACAAATTAGTGCAAGCATCTGTACTACTGCTCATACTCAGACTCAGACATCTGAACAAATTGGTTTAATTTTAGTCCTAAAATTCAGGAGCCTAATAATCACCCCGACCATAGCAATGTGAAGGGGGAAAAAGCACGAAATCCACTATTTTTAATGAATCTAAATTATCTCCATTAACTGAAAAATCGAGTATGGCTTTTTGTTATTATGAAAACTAAAAAACGATATAAACACAATTTTAGTAAATAAAAAAAATTAAAACTAAAATCAACAAACAAAAAGACAAATTGAAACTGAAATAAAAACTAAAATTATATAAAAAATTAAAAATTAAAAACCATTCTTAACACTCTCAACCAC
>JAUCMR010000035.1:18838496-18851943 GCA_032357425.1 Enteromius argenteus | reverse complement strand
AAATAAAGTATATTTTTTGTGTAAATATATATCTATAGGCTTTAGTCCAGTAGATGGTGCTGTGAGCACTGAAAATATTCACTAATAACAATTTTCAAATGACTCTCTGTACGCTTTTAATGTGAAGTAACAGCTTTGGAATTATTTGAAGGTAACTAAATGATTCCCTTTTTTTTGGTAAACCATTCCTTTAAATAAAGATTTTTTTTTCCCACAACATCATATTTTTGAATATTTTTACCGTTGCTGTATTACACCATGGGTTTTCATTTTTATTCTTTACCATTACACAATTTTGATTTCTGATGCACTCAAAAAGCTTTATTTTGCTGATCAAAGCATATTTAAATTCTCACTATAATACTAATATTAATATGAGTTAACTAGAAAAATGTATTTATTTAACTTGTTTAATCTTTCTTAGATTCCTAATTTAGAAATGCTGGTTGTCCATATGCTTAGACAAGACAGACATAAATAAAGATTCGATATCTGGTTCAGTTGCATTGTGAATCAGACCAGTTTATTATGTTAATATGACACATAAAAAATAAAAAAAAATCCACAACATCATATTTTTACATTTGCTGTATTACAGCACAGTGGGTTTTAATTTTTATTTTTTTACCTTTACATCATTTTGACTTCTGATGCAGGAAGCACTCAAAAAGAGAAATGAGAAAAAGGCATATATAATCACACATGTAGTCATACTACTATTCTTATTTAAATATACTGTCAGTGTGTACTGCTAAATTGATATGTAAAAAGAGAACACAATCCATTAAGGAGTGCCACAACTTTATAGAGTTGAAAATAAAGCTTTAGTCAGAGATTGCTGTAGATGTTCGTTTTACTGTAACTGTAAAAATGACATGGCTGCCATCTCTTATATGGAGTTTTTCTCATATCTGCAGGTCTGTAGGAGCTGCTCGTCTGCTACTGGAACTGCTAGCCAGTGAGGCCCGATGGCTCGGTGACGCTCGTGGACTATGTCGTGACTCAGAGCTGGATTCTTCTATTGAATCAGGAGAGGTGGGCCTGCTTATTTTGGAATCAGACCTGGATGAAGTACGAGCTCGCACAGCGGTGTAGGGACAGCGGGCCTTAGCGCCTTCCAAGGAATCAGTGTCTGAGCCATTACCTTCCACGACTGTTGAGCAGTTCCAGGGTGCGCTGACCTTCCATGGCTTCTTTCCCACGCCTGATGACGTATGAGAAGACTCCCTGGGGTGGCTCGATGAGTCTAAAGTCTTAGACTCCTGAGCTTTCTTGAACAGAGGTGGAGGGTGGATAGAATCTTCCCCTTCATCTTGCTTTGGTGGCGTGACGGAGTTGCAAGGCGGTGAACGTGTATCGCTGCTGGTGTTGTTGGAATTGCTGTTGTGCTCCGTGGGACTGTTCTGCGAGTACTTTGGTGCATCAGAACCGTTTTTGGCTTGCATATCGCTCTGAACAGGCAAGAAAGCAGAGGACGGGTTGATCAAAGGAGGGTAGGCGCTACCATCAGGTGGTCTCTCAAGAAGAAGGTTGTATCCACTGGGTGCTGAAGCAATGGTTGCCTTGCGGCCCGTGGAGGTGCCAATGCACGTCTGATGCACCACAGAATCTTTCTTCAGCTTGTTTGGATAGTAGCTGTCATCGAGATCATCCCTCAGCTGGGGGTAGTAGTTCAAGATGATCTTTTTAAGCTTTTTGTAGCCCAGGTGCATGATCTCCAGGATGTTGAGAAACAATGAGATGGCAGCTATGCATTGCATGAACACCATGAAGACGCTTTTCTCAGTGGGTCGAGATACAAAGCAATCCACAGCATTCGGGCAGGGCTCCCGTTCACATTTGTACAGCGGATTTAGTTGAAACCCATACAGAACATATTGTCCGGTCATGAAACCCACCTCTACGGCCGAGCGGGTGACTATGTGAGCCACGTAGGTGCGCAGAAGAGACCCCCTCAAGGGAGCTTTGTTTAGCTTACCTTGGTCGATCTGCCGAAGCTCACGTTCTATTTTGCGTCGCACCTCGGCCATCTCTACATCCACGCCTTCCAGTTCACGTCTCAGTGCCAGTTTTTTGCGCTGCCGTTCTTTTTCAAGGGCTCGGAGGCGGTAGAGAGCATGGCCCATGTACACCAGTGAGGGGGATGAAACAAAAATGACCTGCAGGACCCAGTAACGGATGAGGGAAATGGGGAAGGCTTTGTCATAGCATACGTTGCGGCAACCAGGCTGCTCTGTGTTGCAGATGAAGTCCGCCTGTTCGTCATTCCACACATCCTCCGCCGCTACACCAAGCACCAGCATGCGGAAGATGAAGAGGATGGTCAGCCAGATCTTCCCCACCATGGTGGAGTGGATATGCACCTCCTCTAAAATCCCACCAAGAAAGTTCCAGTCTCCCATCTTTACACTGGCATTTTTGTGTCTGTAAAGCGGAGAAACAGGGAGCAAGATTGAAAATAGACTGTGGGGCTCAGTCAATATGTTGAGCATGCTCACTTTTGAGTAGGCTAGCAGCGATCCTTGGCCTCGACATCCTAGTATGTCCTAAACATACTGTTACTTAGAGACTTGACTACACTAAATCCAGACACCAAGAAATATTTAGACTAAATACACTGACTAAAACAAAATAGAATAATTTTACTCAGCTAGAAAGACAAATCAAAGCGTTCAATAAACTTAATCTGCTAACAACACACTGCAGTATGCAAAACGATCTGAAACGGAAACCTTCAACCAAATTTTGGTCCCTATTCTTATTATACTGTACTTACATTTATTCATTTTACATTTACATTTATTCATTTAGCAGACGCTTTTATCCAAAGCGACTTACATAAACTTACTTACTACATAAATATAATAAACCCTCAAATAGAAACCTGTTGCAATGTAATTTAATTTCCCATCAATATATATATATATATATATATATTTATAACTTTTTTTTTTTGTAAAGCTAAATTTATTATATCACTTTCATCTTTACAGTCACTTTTATTTTAAATCTAAATTTTCCCAGAGAAACTAAGAACACTTCAGAGTACCCTAGTATAGTAATATAAGTGCATAAACTATAAACCATAAACTTTTTTAAAAAAACTATGAAGAGACACAAAATTTGTTGCCGGACAAAAACTACAGATGAAAGATCACAAACTTTGCAAGCTTCAAATCAATGCAAAGTCAGATAAAATTCAGTCATAAACACTAAATCACTCCAACAAAATTCAGATTAATGGAAGATTAATATGGCTTTTTTATGTTTTTTAAACTGTTACAATTAATCCTGAATATGGTAGCCAATTCAGGTATAATTCAATTAAAAAAAAATAATAATAATAATAATAAAATAATAATAATATTTGGCTGAGATACAACTATTTGAAATTCTGGAATCTGAGGTTGCCAGAAAATAAATAAATAAATGAGAAAAAAACTCATTCAAAGTTGTCTAAATAAAGTTCTTAATGCATTTTACTAATCAAGAATATTTACAAAATATCTTAATGGAACATGATCTTTACTTAATATCCTAATGATTTCTGGCATAAAAGAAAAATTGTATAATTTTGACCCATACAATGTATTTTTGGCTATTGCTACAAATATACCACTGCTATGAAGAGTTTTTGGTTCAGGGTTTTATATTGGAAAAAATAATAATAATAATTTCCAGGGCAAAATATAGTATCAGATATAAATAAAGAAGGCTTAACTGTCATCACTAAAAATGATTAAATAATTTTCAAAACATGCAGTGCTACAAAATGCAATCCAACATACCTTAAACAAATAAGGAGAAAATGAAATAAATCCTCATGGTAACTCAAAAGCTACTCCAACCTACTCATTTTTAAGTACTAAAAGATTCATGCCATCCTGATCATCGTTAAAGGTCTCGGCTAAACACAAAACAAGCAGGTCTTCTTGCTGCCAACTTATAGTCATGCAGGAGAAATCAATGCGCTAGCCAATGCCATTTACCTTACAGCAGTATGGACAGACTGCCGGTGCTTTAGATCCCCGCGGGTCATACAAGCGCGACGAGGCTGCCAAAATATAAAAAAATCGTTGGTGACCTGCACATCTGACGCAGCACATCACCTGAACTTTTGTGACCCCTTCTTTCCTCTCTGTTGGCACCAGAAGAGGGTTTCGGAATACGCAGGGGTCTGTTGGCAAGCGCACTGCTTCTGTATGTCAGTGCATCAATAACCAGTACTCCACTATAAATATGATGAAGAGAACACTGAACTGATTCAGCTTGCCAACTCTGCCAGTGTATGCCATGCGTAAATAAAACATTGTGGAATTATAAAACCCCCTTCTGTACAAATTTAAGGCTTGGATAAACTTGGTGGCCTCTTCATGCTCTTAATCAGTCTTGCATGTTTGATTGCTAGTTAACACCCGTTACGGAATGATTTTTCTGCAATGAACTAAATGCATGTGTACAAAGCGACTGGTGGGTTTCCATGTTTTGTACAGACAAATGAAGGCCTGTTGGTTCTTTTAAACACATGAAAAACAAAACAGTAACTTGTTTTATTCTTATAATATCGAATAAAACACCATAAAACTGAGAGTGATTGTTTATTCTTTTCCGTAAAAGTGTTCACAGCTAAACACTACGCTCTCTAATGCCATTTGGCCACATGTTGGCACTATACTTTCAGTAGTCAATACTTTGAGAAGCAATCAATCGGTCATGTCCGATTTCATACTCTGCTGGGTCCAGCCCAGTGTAATTAAGTTGTCTCTGCTAGTTGTGGTGATATTTTATTCCATTTAAAAGAAATCAATGGTGCAACTCCATTACGCTCACTAACTATGCACTTGGTTGGTTTCATTCGAGGCCTGCAACATCTATTTAGGGGTATATCAGACAAGCCCTTATTAATGAGGTGAGCCTCTTCATTACACAATATGATTCAGACTAGACATTACCTTAATGAGTAACTAAATTAAACCTTTGGTATTTAAAAAAAAAAAAAATAGAAAAGGAGATGCATATGTCAGGATGGCTTGAATGCATTTTATGCTCCCTGATGAGAATTTAACACTTCCATGGATATATTAATAAAAAAAAATTTAAAAACACCCTAAACCTGCTACTAAACCTTTTTTTTTTCTGATAACCTAAATCTGAGCTCAATTCAGTATTTATATTCTATACATGTATTATATATCATTATGTCAACACGTCCATTGTAGATGGGAACAGGGAGAACAAAATGATTATTCTGCACAAAAGCTAATAAACAGTATATTTTAAAAGTTTGAAGATTTGGAAAGAAGTCTCATATTCTCACCAAGGCTGCATTTGATTATAAATACTGTAAAAACAGTAATGTTGAGAAAACGTATTTATATTATGTTTTTAAAATGTAATAAGTTATTAAAATATTAATTTTATAGTGGTTAATGTATAGAATACATTATTTTGCATTAAATTATTATATTTTATAAAACTAAATGGAATTTATTGCTGTGATGGCAAAACTGATTTTTCAGCAGTCATTATTTGGCATTACTTGGTGGTCAAGAAACATTTCTTACTGTATTATCAGTGATGAAATTAGCTGTGCTGCTATGTTTTTGTGTAATACCTTTTTAATTTTTTGGATAAATAGAAAATTTAAAAGAAGAGCACTATTTGTTTGTAAAACTGTTAAATTCTTTACCATCACGTTGATTAATTGAATGCATCCTTTCTAAGGTAGTGTAGATTTTATATATACTGTATATATATTTCTGCATCTAACAATAGATTGGAATGAAGTATCTGGTTGTGAGAGGCACGGGTGGCAGGGGAATGTGGTGACATTGGTGACTGATCACATTTCTGTGTTACTTGGGAACAAAGAGCTGAACATTTAGTTGAAAACACAGCCCCAGACATAATCAATTAAGGTCTAAAATTAGCCCAGAATTAGATTAATACATATTATTAAGGGGGGTGGAGCCTCACACATTGATTTGATTCACAACCCAAATTCTGGATTGTACAGGAAAGTTCTGCTACAGTCATGAATTTGCCTGACTGATGTGATTGGTCAGTAAAGTGGAAAATCAGCCTCATAGCAAAAGCCCATCTTTTTATCCTTAAATGCCCTTCAAGGACTTACATATCAGGCTGTAAATTTCAGAGACATGCACTGAATACTTAACATAACACAGATTATTCACTTTTATTTTATCGTGCAGCAAGGGTCAGGACTAGCATTAGTATATAATAAGATCACTTTATGATATCATGCTTGAATGCTCAGTGAACTATTTTGTGCCACGTGGCTGAAGTTCATTTGTTAAATTAAGAAGAACAAACTAAATAGGGGTTTGTAATTATTTTAACAAGCTTTCCCTGCACCCAATGCACTGTATAATTACAAAGGACCGCGGTTAACACTGAAGTGCCATAAATATCATAGTAACTCACATATTTGTAATAAAACAGTTCCAATTGATTTTTTGTGAACTGAAACTACCTGGAATGTTCTGTTTAGACTGGCAAGAACACTGTATCCATATTGGCCCGCAATCGATTATCTCTTTGTGAGAACTACCAGCCGTTAATTAGAACAGGGGGAACAGAGGACAGCAGTTGTTGTGGGACACTTTCCAACATAAACTCACTTTACCTTGGATTGGCACACCTTTTTATTTCACACCCAAATTCATTTAACTGTTCATACAACAACTATATGTAAAACACATAAATAGTATTGATAAATGAAATAGACCCATATGGACACATTAATTTTAAAATACTAGTACTATATATTTTTTAAAATGACACGATTCTCCAACTTGCCACCACATGTCCAACCTTCAACCCATTTCTGAATCTTAATAAATTGATAATCAAGGATAAATATCCAAGGTAACTATAGATGCATATCATTCACAATGATTTGACACAATTTAATATTGATTACAGGTCTATAACTTATGCAATACTGCAATTAAACTACATTGGTTTGACATCAGGTTGAGGTCTGTCTACAGATTGATTAGTGTTGCCCTCTACTGGTATGATGATGACATTTTAGAAATGTAGAAAATTACAGAAATGTAGGTCAGTTAACAGCAAGTTGTGGACTACTCTGGAAAAGGCTCAGTAAAATAAATGATCCCACCAAATATGTGTTAAAAAAATAAAATATTAAATTTGTCTTTGTTCCTGAGAAACTACATTATCCAAGTAATGTTTGGATATGAATTACAGGATTTTATAAGTCCGTCTGAAAATTACTTTTATTTGTAGTGTATTAGCATACGACATTAAGAGTCTTTAAAAACAAACAGGATTTTCTTACATTGACCTGAGACCTGCTCCATGTAAAAAGCTATGATTGTCCATTGTAAACCGATGCATGACTTCCACACACACATCCACCTCATGCAGGTGCTGGGGAGAAGAAGATGTTGAAAATGACAGCAAAAAATAAGAAGGCGATGTATCCCACAATGCACAACCAGAAGCGTGGGTCCTTCAGAAGCTCTTTACTGTAGTTGGTGAAAAACACATAACCAATGGTCATGCCTGCAACCCCACCGGCAATATGGGCCACAAAGGAGACCTAAAAAAAAAAGAAAAAGCCAAATATGAAGGACCTTTCTAGCCTATTTACAAGTTCAATATATGGTTTTAAAATCATCTCACATTCATGCCAGCCTCGTGGGTAATGAACCTTCTATAAATAGCAAATCCAACATCTGTTCCAACTGTAAAAAAAATAAAATAAAAAGTAATAACAATTGTATTTGCCAGTAAATAGGTTTAGACACAGTGTTTATTTCAAAATATTAATACTGGACAACAAAAGATGACAGTGTCATGAATGGAAAGTAGAAATGGGCTCACCAATCAGAACAATTATTAAGATGCGAAATGCTCCCAGAAGTGGCATCATCTCCCTGAAATTCTAGAAGAAAAAGAAAACGTTTTATTTGGTACTTGAGTATATTATATTAATTGAATTTCTTATGATATCCCATCAAATATTACAAGAAATCTACTCACCACCACAGCATTCATGAAGTAACCTCCCAGGAGGGCATAAACACCACCTGAAGCTCCCACAAGAGCGCTGTTAGGATCGAAGATGGAGCTGGCAAGAGAGCCTGAAAGAGGACTCATACACACATATTCCATGAGAATATGACGAGAAGCCCGAGCTAAAGACTGAATTGAATGAAGCCAAATACATATGTTATGAACTTTCTATCCATCAAAGTATCCTGAATTATTAAATTCCTGTTTGCAACACTGATGAGCATCAAATATTAGAATGATTTCTAAGTAGTAATCTTTATTTATATAAAATTAGTTTCAACTGTATTTTTGAACAAATAAACGCAGCACTGGGAAACATAGGAGACGCCTTTAAAAATATATTTTAAAAACCATCAATTGAATGGGAATGTGAGATTATATTCCATATCCTATATAGTGAACTATGGTACTGTATCCTATTTCCAACTACAGAAATGCACAAACCCACCTGCAAGGACCCCAGCCATATAGACCATGCCAATTTCAAAGCCCTTATGCACCAGCTCCAGAGGAATGCCCAGAAAAAGCTGCATTATCAGGTTTCCCAAGATATGCTCCACACTGAACCAAGAAAAATGGGTCAGCTGTATATTAAAAAGTTACCAACAAGGAACCGACTTGGATGTCAGATCCAGTAATCAGTTGATTTGTCATTCTACAGTGTAACATGAGTTTAATTAAGCCACTGAAAGGAAATAAATAGCTTTTTTTTTATTGAGCACTTTTATGTGCAACCGTAATTGTCTGAAAATAGAGAATCAAGGCAGCACAATCCCCTTACCCGGCATGTACAAACATGTAGGATAGAAACCGCCAAGCCTCCTTCCGCTGTTCAGGCTTGTAGGTAAGAGGACTCTGCCAGATCCCCACTCCCAGAGTTACCCACTGCTTTTGGGGCTTCCATACTGCATAGTAGATAAACACTCCCAACTGTCAATTGAAAATAGACATGGGACAAGTTTGCGACTGAATTATTCCAATAGCCACCAAGCACTGTTCAAAACCAGCATCTTAAAAGTCATTCATTTCAACTGTAGCAGTTGGCTCAGCACATCACCTTAGTAGAAAATAATTAATTATTTATAAAGTATAACAAATATGATTTTTTTTTTTAATTGACTTTCCAATAAAATGTCTCATAAGTTTCTTTATTTTCAAGACACTGATCATCAGTGACTAGAGGTCTATTTTGAGAAATGGAAACAAGGATGAATCCAGCTTTTTAAACACTGTGGCTAGGACTTGGCAAACAGGAAGGGAAAAGTGGAAAGCTAAGCTCAAAAGAATCTCACTTCATTCACAAATTATGGAAATGTACTGGTGCATTTTTTTTTTTTACAATGAAAAAACATTTATATTATCACATATTATATATTACAACATTTATATTACCATTTTGAAAAAAGAAAAAAACAGCTTAAACCAGTCTGAAATTGTTTGCCAGCCAACCAGTCTCTGAATTGAATGTATGATCTTGGCTGATTTTTAAGGGTTTTCAGCTTGTTCGACTAATAAATTAGAGAGCGAAATTAGACCAGCGAACATTGACTGGTTTAAGATATTGAGGTTTAAAAGACAGTAACTGTGGTGCCAGTAGAAACGGTTTAATTAATCGGATACCCAGAAAGATAAAATTCCACTGGTGCAAAGGTTGACGCTTTGCAGCAACCAATATTGACCGTACCTCCGCTAAACTGACGAGGATGATGAAGATTGGCGGCGGACAGCAGTTCGCTCGCTCCAAATACGTCTCCCGCAACTCCTCGGGAAGCATCCATCTAGAAACGTTCTTCTGAAACTTTTCTACCCTTCGACCTCTTCTCTTGGGATTGTCTCGATTATCACCTTCTTCGTCGCTCTGCGCGCGGAAAGGGTCTTGCTCTTCGATGTCATTATCGCCCATTTCTTTTTAATACAAATCAAAAAGGTCGGCATTCATGGACAAGAATCAACGGAGAAATCACAAGGTTCATCAACTTAAAGCTCTTTTTTTAATCTTTGGCAATTAGCAAAATAAAATCAAACAAAAAGCTAAAATATAGTCCAAAGATTTCAACTTCACGGTTTTATTTTTTGACTCTCTCTTCCGGAGCTGTTGGCTCTTCCTGCATAACTTAAATTCATCCTGTATGGAATTTTTTTACGAGCTTACTAGAGTCTATGTGCTTTTCGATATAGAAAATGTAATGAAAAATAATCCTCATGGAAGAATTATAAATATTTTGTTTTTTTGTAAGCCGATATGAACAAAGCTTGTTTGTAGTCCACCGAGCACGTGCTTTCTACAAATCTCTAAATTGGAGCTAAATTTAATATCTTTTGTCCGGAACTGTTTTGAATGCATGTTCGACACTTCAGGAAAAACACTTCAGTCAACTTACCCCTTTCTTCTGCTCCACCACCTCTCAACCGAGTAAGGTTAACTTGCAGGAGATTTCTCTGAGCGCGCGCAAATCAGTGCTCATTAATGTTGTAGGTTTCAAAAATAACCACAACAAAATAATGTATTTTACAGATATGTCGAAAAAAGCAAAAGATCGTTGTATGACCACTACGGACTTAAAGACGCTCTCCCGGGACGTTGATTACAGCCTTCATCCAGCTTTTCCGGCTCCAGTCTTCCTTCCTGTTGTTTCAAACTGGAAGGTCTGCAGAATCGCCTTATGTTTACTTGTATTCAACGAAAAAAGGCAACCTATGACCCGCCAAAGTTTGGTAGCGTCTTTACCTGCACTTCCTCAAACCGCCACACCTGAAGTCACGTGACGCAATTAGTATTCACCCATTTTAAGCACTTCTTTCAAACGTAATTTCACGATAAAAGCGATATATTCCAACCACAACAAACCATAAACAAAACTATACCAAGTACAGTATTTAAAAAGTCAAGGTGCAGCCATTTAATGAGGGTGTTGGAACTCTTTCTAACCATTAGAGGTCACTATTGCCAGTACAATTAATATTCGAGTTTATTTAATTCAGACAAAAAGTTGTGTTTGTTTGCATTTCCAAACATGTTTAAAGTTATTAATTTATTCACTAATAATCTCTCACAAGCTAATTAATTTTCAGTCAAAAACATTGACTGAGACACTTTACAGAGGTGTTTTTGTTTTGTTTCAACAACTTTAGTGCGCCGTTATTAAATGCACAGAAAATACCAAACAAGATAATTCTTTGAAATTTCCTTTTTGTGTTCAACAGGAAAAACTTAGATCTTTGGAACAACATATGACAAAATATTCCATTTTTGTTTTGAACCAAATTTAAATTGACATTCAAACATACACAAACCTATACAATTTATTACAAAAACCAATATTTGCAAGAAACGGAATCAATACAAATCCTGACTTATCACAGATCTTTTATTTGTCAAAAAAGAAAAAAAAAAAAAAAAAAGTTGGAGAGTTAAAAAACAGACTGAAGGATAGAGGAAGAGTCTGGTATATCTGCTGCAGGTCAGTCACATTACATTATACAGAGATGATCGCATCAGCCAAGCTTTTTACAGCGGTAGTTTGACATCTTTTCCCACAATTTCTTAAAGAGATTAAACTTCCTTAGAATGCATCTAGATATGCACGTTTGGTGTTGGGCCATCAGTAACAGTTCAGCAAAAAAATGAGTTAAATGTGGATAGACCATGGCACCCAAGCATTTTAAAGGGGGAAAAAAAGAGAATCAAAAGTATGAGGAAATTTCAAGTGAAACGAAGGGGGCTGGTTCTACAGCAACCAGCTGCTGAGGTGTGGCTAGTACCATCTATAATGTTCTTCAAGACACATCTGAAAACAAAGAGAGGACAATCAGAATTTGGGCAAACATGTTACAACTTAAATCAGTGAAACAGAATTGCTATACTGAAACAAATAACATGTTAATAGACTGCTAATAGAGGAATTTTATATACTTACAGCTTGCAGGCCTGGCGCCATATCTTCGCATAATCTGATCCTGTGTGAATTTCACAAAGGACTCATATTGTTCTTGAGGTAAAAAGGAAGAAAAAAACAGCACAGTCATAAACATTTCAGTCATAAAATGATATAAAACCAGAGAATGACTGAACAAACAGCCGAAATGCATGTAAACTCATACACAACTGTGTGAAATCTGCAAAGTTGTACCTGCAAGCTTTGTGTTCAGTATCTGTTCGTACTCTTCGCGCATCTTTTCCTCGTGATCTTTGATAAGGCGCTCGCACAAATAGCCAACCTGCCTCAGCGTGAACAGTGGCTGATCCTTCTTCAATGATGAGGCACCTAAAACATACGTACAAATCTTAATATCCATCCTTGATCATATCACTTTATTTTCTGAATTTTCTAAATATCTACACTGCTGTTCAACAGATTCATGTCTTTGTAATAAGTCTCTTATGCTCACCAAGGCAGTATATATCAAAAATACTACTGTAAAAAATTACTACAATTGAAAATAACTTTGATATGTAGCGATACATTGTTTTATGAAAAGTTAAAAAGAACAGCATTTGAAATCAAAATATTTTGTAAAATTACAACTCATCAAAAGTGACAAATTTAATGCATCCTTGCTGTATAAAAGCAACAGTAGTGTAAGTACTCAATCTAAGTTCTACACTTGACAATTTCCATTTGAATAACAATGAGTACAGAATGTGAACTACAAACTACATAAAGTGCTTACAGCTGTAGTAAGTACTAAACAGCATGTTTTGAGAGGTTTCCTCTCATTGTTTTATACCATGCACTCTATTTACTGTAAGTTATCATGAATTGTTTCACACCCTTGTGACAAATCAATGATTGCAACTGAGAAACTAATGAAACAGTTTGAAGATCAGTTCATGCTTCACAATTTATAACAGAGTTTGCCATTACTCGTATCCCACTTGTATTTTTGCATATCCAAACTCGTTAGCACCACAAGCATGCGAGAATCAACAGCTTTTGACTTTACTAACAAACTTTGCACACTTTTGTCTTCAAACTGCACATTACAACTTCTAGTGCAGCTACAACCCTAAACAAATGAATCTGAAACGGCCAATTAAAACATTCAGACACGTTAAATAACTATTCGGGATGCACAGATATCTGTTCTGAAGAAGAAAATGTCTTGCTTATGCGCAAGTGTTGAACCTGAACTTCAGATTAATGGCTTAAACATTCAGTCTCATCTGACCCATACCTGATCCAGCAGAAAATGTCAGTATGGAAGCAGATACCAATACGGAGTAACAGTTCAGTGCATCCCTAATAACCATAAACCAATGTAGAGCTGGAACTGAACTACAGAGCTCCAGGAACAACACTGGGGACTAGAGCCCGACCGATTTATCGGCATACCGATATTATCGGCCGATATTAGGCATTTTCCGATATATTCGTATCGGCGT
>JAUCMR010000035.1:18794843-18817153 GCA_032357425.1 Enteromius argenteus | reverse complement strand
AGCAGCAGCAGCAGCAGCTCACTGAAGTGGATCCGCTAACGTTACTCTATAGTGAGCCTGCAGTAGCTTAGCAGTTAGCGTGTGTTCATGACATTTGATCGTGTTTGATTGGTTATTCTGTCCGTGTGTGGGTGATATCGTACCTAGTGGAAAGATTTGAATACATGTTTACCATGAATCACTCATTCGCCATTGTCACACTGAAAAATTGTTTAGTAGGACCTCATAGGGGCCTTCTCATCACACAATGGTCCCCTGTTCCTTATCAGCTGATCATAGGAATTGACAAGCAGCCTGCCAAATGGATCGAGTCCATGTACAATTTGTTGGATTTTTGAATTTAGTTTAATTCAGTTGAAAAAAATGTGGGCGGTTTCGGATTAATATGTTTACGGTCTTGTTTTGGTTTTGACTATATAGTAAAACCTGTGTGCTGTTATGGTGCATCTTAAAGGGACAGTTCTCCTCAAATAGAAATTCTGTACACCCTCATGTTTTCTAAACCTGTATGACTTTTCTTCAGTGGAACACAAAAGGAGAATCGTGAGCAGAACGACAGCCTCGGTCACCATTGATTTTTATTATGTAGAAAATGATGACTGAGATTGCTATTCCTATTGTTTGGGTGAGGAAGTAATAGTTTTGAGATGAACTGTTTTCATTTATATTGTAGTCTTTTTGAAAAGAATAACACAGGAAATGTGTGGTAAAATATTGAAGTACTGATTTTTTATTTATTTTTTCCTAGCCAGTGCTTTATTGTTATTTTTATTGTTTGCCCTTTTATAGCTTTAAGTGGCTCACCTGCCACTGAGTCACACCTGTTAATAATTCAACAACCTCTCACAGCGTCTCCACCACTGACAGTGAGCTCTTGTGAGCACTAAAGGGCCGTTGCATTTGGTTGAGTGTAAAAATATTCCACACAGTGAAGCTTAAAAGGATAGCTCACCTAAAAAAGGGAAATTCTGACTCAAGTTGTTCCAAACCTGTATGAATTTCTTCTGTTGAGCAGAAAAGAAAGATAAAGAAAGACGGTAACCACTGACTTCCATAGTATTGACGAAATACTACTGAGGTCATTGATAATCATTATTCAAAATAGCTGCTTTCGAGACTTACAGGTTTGAAACAACACAAGTAAATGATGACAATGTCTTTTAATCTTGAGTATGCTGGAATCTTGGTGCTCACGCCTTGTTTTATATCATCAAGCATGTGATCTACATTGAGTATTACTTGAGTACACTTCTTTTGATTGATTTTAACCTTTGTGCTTTTTTTTTTCTTCTCTCTGTTCCTTTACACTGAAGGTGTGATGTTCGTACATGACCTTGGAATTGGCTTTTAGTCCCACTGTGTAGGACGATGAATGCAGAGGAGTTGGAACTCCTCGGTGACTCGAAATACAGAAACTATGTGGCAGCGGTAGATAAGGCCCTTAAAAACTTTGAGTACTCCAGCGAATGGGCCGATCTGATCTCAGCGCTGGGGAAGCTCAACAAGGTCTTTTTCTACACCTGTTTGATCACATTTATAAACTTCCCCAAAAATTGGGCACTTGTTTTACTGATCTTATTTTTCTGTATTTTGTGGACAGGTCTTGCAAAACAATGGCAAGTATCAAGTTGTGCCTAAGAAACTGACTATTGGAAAGCGTCTGGCTCAATGCCTCCACCCGGCGCTGCCCAGCGGGGTTCACCGCAAGGCACTGGAGACCTACGAAATCATCTTCAAGATCATTGGACCAAAGCGCCTGGCAAAGGATCTTTTCCTTTATAGGTAGAGATTTTCCAAGATTGATTTTTCTGCAACAGTAACTTTTAGTGCCTAATATATTCCCTTTCACCCTCCTCCTCAGTTCTGGCCTCTTCCCTTTACTATCCAATGCTGCTATGTCTGTGAAGCCAGTATTACTTGGGTTATATGAGACCTACTACCTGCCCTTGGGAAAGACTCTTAAACCAGGCCTGCAGGGACTTCTGACCGGTGTACTGCCTGGTCTGGAGGAGGGCTCAGAGTATTATGACAGGTAAAAGAGAAGATTTTTAAGCTAGAATGTACTACTTTCAAATGTATTGTCCTGTATTATTCTTTTAAGTCTTCTGTTCTGTTCAAGGCTGCATATATTTGAACAAAACTAAAGTAAAACCTGTAATATAGTAAAATATTATTGTTGTTTAAAATAGCTGTTTTCTGTTTTAATATATTTTGTAATGTAATTTATTCTAGTTACAGCAAAGCTTTTTTTTCTTATTATTATCAATGTTAAAGATAGTTGTGCTGTGTAATATTTTTGTGGAAACCATGACACATTTATTTTTCAGGATTCTTTCATGGGTAGAAGTTCAAAATAACTTATCACAGTGTTTGTTTATTGTCACATTGGGTAAATTTAATGCATAATTGCTGAATAAAACAATTTCACTCAAAAAACAAATTCATACTGACCCCAAACCTTTGAATAATATTATATATTCTAATAATTTCTAATATCATTAAAAAATAATACTGAAATAAATGTTACATTTCTGAACTTTTAAGGTATTAATAGGGTAAATGAGCATTTGCAATAAAATATCTAATTCTGGCCAAATACATCCTGTATCGACTAATATAGATAAACAAAAACCATTTCTAATGTCAACTTATGTTTCTTGATATATTGTGCATCTCTAATCTTAATCATATTTCATCTGTTGTCCAAAGGACCAATACCCTGCTAGAAAAGGTAGCAGCAGCTGTGGAGCAGCCGGCCTTCTACAGTGCCCTGTGGGGCAGCATCCTCACCAGCCCTGCTGTGCGCTTACCTGGAGTGTCCTTTGTCTTACTTCATCTTAACAGAAAACTATCCATGGAGGACCAGCTGTACATCATTGGAAGTGACATCGAACTGATGGTACACTGATTAATAGACATAATGCAAGCAAAAGAGTATAATGAATGATTCAAACTTTAGAAATTGTTCATTTGGCTGCCACTGAGTTTTTTCATGTTTATATCATTGTTTTTGTCAGGTGGAAGCAGTCAGCACATCTGTACAGGATTCTAGTGTGCTTGTGCAGAGGAGCACACTGGATCTCATCCTGTTCTGCTTTCCCTTCCACATGAGTCAGGTAACGATACTGATTTATTTAATCTTTCACCTTTAGTTGTCCCAATGCTAGGAACATTTCCTAAAGTTCTCTCTGAGATCCATCTTTGTTGCTTTCAGGTGGCATTTTACGATCTATAAAGCAAATATTTGT
This sequence comes from Enteromius argenteus, assembly GCA_032357425.1. Classification (NCBI taxonomy): domain Eukaryota; kingdom Metazoa; phylum Chordata; class Actinopteri; order Cypriniformes; family Cyprinidae; genus Enteromius; species Enteromius argenteus. The sequence goes on along the minus strand of JAUCMR010000035.1, from coordinate 18,813,905 downwards.
AGATTTGAATTAGGTGTAATTCACTAGTCACAAAATAGAAATGTTAGCATTTGACACAGAAATGAAACACTAACATTATACTGTAACTGTGTGGTTCATTTCAGGCTACACGTCCAGACATGATCAGAATTCTGTCTGCAGCTCTTCATGTTGTTCTAAGAAGAGACATGTCTCTGAACCGTAGACTGTATGCTTGGCTGCTGGGTGAGATATTGACACTTCACACAAACTGTATGCCATCCATCCTTTTATTTTTTTCCCTGCTTTAAATAATATGGCTTTCTTTAGTCATGTTTTGCTTGTGTTTGCATATCAGGCAGTTATACTACCAAAAGTTATAACAAGTTATTATTTTATATAATATTTTAATATATTTTAAAATAGTATTTATTCCTGTAATGAAAACAATTTTTAAGCAGTCATTATTCCATTCCTCAATGCCATCTGATCCTTTAGATATCATTCTAATATGTTGATTTAGTGCTCAAGTCACATTTCTTATTATTATTAATGTTAAAACAGTTGGGCTGCTTAGTAGTTTTTTTTTTTTTCTTTTGGTTGACCTTATTTTGTCTCTTACTTGCTGTCAATATGCTGTGGATGAATATTACGGTAAGTTTATATGTCTGCAAATAGCCTGTTATCATATTTTCATAAACACGTCCTCATTTATTTCCTTGTATCTCTGTAAGCAAGCAAAAATGATTCCAAAAATGTAACATCTTTGTACTCATGTAAATGTGCAAACTGTGTGCTTGGTGGTGTTTTCAGGCTTCGATAACAATGGTGTGAAAGCAGGCCCTCGCAGCACCCGACTCAGTAATCCAGAAGAGCACGTCACGCACTATTTTAACACTTACTCCAAGGACATGCTTGTTCAGGTAAGGTGAAAAAAGTTCAAAGCATAGTATTAAGTCTAAATCAGTGAGAGTGTCACTTGTTTTTTAATGTAGCATTTAGGGTGCGATCCAAATTTCATGTCTTAAATTAAGAAGGATTCATGTGGTTCATTTTGTTGTTTTGGGCTCTGAGCATCAATGGGACATCAGAAGTCCCTGGTGCTCACAGTACTCTAAACAAATACTTCCAAACACTGAGAAATCAAAAGCTTCAAAAGTTCTCTTTCTTGTTTGTTTCCTTTTGTTGCAAGATCAAACCGTTTTTGTTATGTCTGCAGTGACACACAGGTGCATGCACACATTTTGTCAATAAGCCACTCTGAGTCTTCACTTCTCTCCATGTGGTCTGCATGCATGGTTTAGCTTGCAGTGAGACACTGGTCCCAGTGCAGGCACAGACAGAGCTGTTCAGTGCCATGCGTTTAAACCGTCCTACTACCCCTGGGGTTTAGTTTGGGGCTTCAGCAGGGGGAGTTTTGTTTTTGGCATTTTCCTCTCTTGTTTTATTGGAGGGGGAATTGTTTGATTGCTTGCCATCTGGTTTGGACCACTTGTTGGATCTCGCTTGTTTGGGAAGTAGGTTATTGCAGGGACCGTCTGTTCCTCTGTCTGTGCAGCCATGCGTTAGACCAAGTGTGACACTTGCACAGGCATTCACAGTATAACGGAGAGAACTTTTTTCTCAAGGGTACTGCAGAGGAATCTATCTTTGGTACTTTTGTTACATTTAGATTACATTTGCTGTCATCTAATGCGCATACTCTATTTTGTGTTTTTTTTGTTTTGTTTTAAATGTATGTTATAGATCTTGTTATATAGTGGTTGCACAAAATATTAGAACACTGGTATTTTCACTAGCTAAAAATGATTTTAAAGAGTTCACCCCAAAATGAAAATTCTGTCATTAATTACTCACCCTCATGTCGTTCCAAACCAGTAAGACCTTTCATCTTCAGAACACAAATTTAGGTATTTTTGATACAATCTGAGAGCTCTCTGAGACTCCGTAGACAACAATGCAACTGCAATGTTCCCAGGTCCAGAAACATGGCAGGGGCATCGGTAAAATAGTTCAGCTGTATTTTTACGAAGCTATGTGAATAGGTTTTGTGCACAAAGAAAACAATGATAATTATATAGTTATTTTTTTTCAACAATTCTTCTCCCCCGTTACTGTCTTGTCTTCTGCCATTTTGGAGAGTACCTCAGAACATAATCTACGTAATCAGTGTTGTTTATGTTCAGCATGCGCTTTAAGAACTCTAATAATTTACTTATTAAGACTGTTGAAAATTAATCTTTAGCAAATATTTGTTTTCCACACTGTACATTATTGTTTATTATTATTACAGGCCAGGATTTTATTGTCTGTGCATTCCTAAATTTGTCTGTCTGTGTGTTTGTAGGCCATGGTGGGGATCTTGCAGGGGAAGGCTAGAGGAGGGGAGGAGGAGAGCATCCTGATGCATGACTTAAAACCGTTTCGCATTCTCATCAGCCTTCTTGACAAGCCTGAGCTGGGTACAGCCATTACTACATGATGTCTATTGTAGACAAATGCTTAGACTCACAGAAAGTGCTTTCAATCACCTTAATGCCTTTTTGTCTACTTTATTTAGGCCCAGCAATCTTAGAGGATGTTCTGATTGAAGTGTTTCGCACCCTTCACACTCAGTGCCGGGCCGAGTTGGACCTTCAGAACCAAAACCCTTTCAGCAAAGACCAAACTCAGCTTAGCAGGTCCGCACTAATAGTCTTTACAGTTATGTATTGTATTGCAATATTTTCAGTGTTAATTTATCTTTTGTGGTGATGTTTTTCAGCAAACTCAGAGAGAACAAGAAAACGGCAGAGCTCATTAAAACCGCCAACCTTTTGTTTAACTCCTTTGAGCCCTACTACATGTGGGACTATATTGCATGCTGGTTTGAGGAGTGCTGCAGGTGTGTGTGGGATATTGGGAGAAAAATATAGTGAATTTTTGTTCCATTCTTATTTAACCTCTTCCTCTTTTATAGGTGGACTCAGAGCAGTCATAACCCTGGAAAAACTTTGAGTTCTGAGACGTCAGCACGCTCGTTGGTTGAGTTCTCTGAGCTGGTGGACTTCTTGTTGGACATTGTATCTTTGGTTGGTAAACTTTAGAGTAGAAATAATAATTTAGTAAATGAAATGTATAGATTACTGCTTTATTATTCCCATTATGCATTTCCTGGCTTAAAAAAAGTTACTTTTTGATAATTAGATTTACATGGTCTAATCTCCATTCATGTTTCTTTATGTTAGTTATAGGCAACTAAACTACATTTTAGTCACACTTGGATTGTCTTAGACTCATAGCTTAGACATTTTCTACATGTGTACAACTTTTTATGTGTTGATGTCCTTGTGAAAGTTTTAAGATCATCTTGGTCTTAGTTTCTCTAACACTGGTTGCGAATGAACCAATCAGGGTTTCTGAAGTGTGTTTTCTGGCCTCTGCTCTGCTCGCTTCTGTCTGTCTGAAAATCTCTGCTCTCTTTTTCTTCCCTCGAAGCCTACTAGAAGCATGAGGGTTATCTGCCAGGTACGGTACTGCTCTTACTTGCCTCTTCACCTCACCTTCACTTCACTCTAATTGTTTGTCTACCTTCCCAGAAACATCCATATTAAAGTGCCTTGAATCACTTAAGGTTTTCCATTTCTTTCTCCCTGCTTAGTTAAAAAAAAAAAAAAAAAATCCTCCATCTCACTCTTGACAAATACACACCACTTCAGCTTCACATCGCTCACATACTCTGACCTGATATGCCATAAAAACAGATAAGCGGAGTGATACAAAATGTAAGATGTCTCTGTGTTGTTATATTAAATTATATTTAAAATGTAATGAAATATATAACCTTAAAAGAATCGCTCATGTTTATCTATGGATGTTGCGGGAGGTAGAACCATAAACTTGCATGCGCTCACCAATTAAAAAGCTTGTTACTCCTTTTTACTCCACACATTAAGCCTAAATGGTTCTTATTTGCTGTTGCAGTTTTGTTAACAGTCACTCGTAATGTATAGTACTGACTGTTATGCAGTAATGGGCATCCAGCTAGCTTAATATTAACTAAGAACTGAACCTCACTCCTGTCTTTTTTTGTCTGTCTAGGAGACATATATTGAGATCCAGACAGAACACCTACCTCAGTTGCTGCTTCGGATGGTTTCTGCTCTTACCACACACCTGCAGGCCCTGGGCCTGAGAGAGCTCACCCACTGTCTGCGCCTCTGCTCGAAGATCCTCAGCAAAGTCCAGCCCCCTTTGGTGTCACCCCTTGCACTGCCCTCTGGTCCATCTTCTGCCACAACTACCCCTTCAGCTAGAGACAAAGATGAGAAACGGGTGAGAGCATGTTCAGGGAATACATACACCTAGCCAATTCACATTTATGATTAGCTTTCTGTATAAATTACATATTTATCAGTTCATTATAATAGCATACTTGTGCAAAGTTTACACAGTCATGGAAAAACTGGGGACAAACCTTGAAATTGCTTAAAACTTTAAATAGAATTGAATTATTTTCTAGTTTCTAGCAGCTCTTAAATATTTCATCATCATCTAGAATTATTAAAAATGTGAATCTTGAAAATAATTTTCATAAATCTGTATCCACTAATTATAAGGGTTCCTATAGTCCTAGAAATATATATGGGAATTTTATGAAAATATGGGAAAATTGTGATTTCCATGCCTGAAAAATAAGCAAAAAACTAAACTAAACTAAACAAAAAAAAAAGTTAATGAAAAACAAGTTGTTTTAAAATTTACTATCCAGTAATCAAGCCTGCAGGTAACGGGAAGATGGCCCTCTTTTTTCTATCATTTATATAACATTTTACTGTGAGAATTAAGAGGTTTCAGTGAACATTTAGTTAGTAATAGTTATTTCAAATTTAAAATGTAAGCTTCAGCTATTTACACTTCCCTTCATAACTAAAGAAAAAATTAAAAGAAAATAATACAATACTATTTGAATTTTAGTTGCTTGGGAAGCTGTTATTCAAACCCAAATAGGGAAATACATTGGCGCGAGTGCACAGACAGAGTGTGATGCTTGGCTGAAACAAATCTTTCACTCTCATCTCTGCCCTGTGCTTCATTTTCAATTTATTCAGGCTTTCCTCACAGGGAATATGTAGTGTACATTAAACAGTAGCTTAATTGTTCAGAGTTCAGTGCTGAAATGTCCTGTTTTCTACTCTAACTTTGTACATCACTCACTACTTTATCCAACTGCCAATTTTAACAGTACTCTGTCAACTTAGAATATCTCTAATTGTTTTAAAGTCTTTGAAAATGGTCTCTACAGCATTAGTCTGTTAAAGACAAGCCAATATGGCCTGTTTGCTATACAAGCACTGGCCTGGAAACAACCATCCTTTTGCCTGATGGTGTGTGTATTCCACTGACTCCCTGCTATGTGGCCAATAGACAGGATGGTCCTCCCTCATGACATAAGTTTGTTAAGGTGTGTGTGCGCCATGACCTGTTTGCTACCTTACTAGGACTACGTGTCTCTATCTTAAGTGAAGCTTTATCGAAATTATGCCAGACTCCCTGGATGGTGCCAGCATGCAGGGAGAGAAAGCGAGGGAATAGCGATGAGACGTTCATGCACAGCTGAGTTCCCCTCTCTAGTGGGAGCCAAGTCTAGCCTCTGAGGCCCAAGAGTCTGTCATTTCCACTCAGGTGAAAATTGCCTCCAACCTCTCAAGCTCTCGCCTTTTCCTCCTCTGGGGCTTATGCAGCACACTGTTTGCCACCTGAGTCTAGCTCTGTGCTGCTACACGGTTCTGTTATTGGAACCACTTAGTTGTGGATGTCTGAATGTTTTATAGCTAGCCTACAGTGTGTTGGAAAAGTGTAGAGAAGTGTGAGGGATGTGTTCTGGGCAAGAAATGGCCTCTGATTAGACAAGCATAGAAATCATTTCAGCAGTAAATGCTGTCTCTGTGAGTATATAATAATATAATGATTCATATATTTATATTTATATTTATATTTAATGATACTTATATTAAAAAAAAAAAAAAAAAAACTTCACTAAGATCACCTTAATTAAAAAAAAAATGAATAGGTGATAGATAAGAACCTGTCTAAGATATAATACAATACTTTAAAGGGTCTAAGATATAATACAATACTTTAAAGGGTTAAGTTTAAAATGGTTAGTTTTCTTGCAAACAGTTAAGGATAAATTTGTCTGTAAGCTAACTAACCTTCACAGACAAGGCTTAAGGCTAGTCCCAGACTAAAATGCATGTTTGAGTATGTCTCGACTAAAAATATCTTCCTCTGACATATCTTAAAATATGTTAGCGCCATTGATCTATCTCAGGATGCACACCTGGAACGTTTCCTTCTAAGGCATTGTTATAAAAGCTGCTTATATATAATTTAACTAAGGCCTAGTCCTGACCTAAACTACGGACCTAAATGTACCACACCTAAAAATACCAAAATGAATCCAATATGTGACCCTGGACCACAAAGTCAGTCATAAGTGTCAATTTTTCGAAATTGAGAGGTAAACATTATCTGAATAATTACCTGCATAAATAAGCTCTCCATTGATTTATGATATGTTAGGATATGACGATATTTGGCCGAGATACAACCATTTGAATATCTGGAATCTGAGTTTTTACAAATATACAAATATAACCCAGTGACTTAAGACTGGTTTTGTGATCCAGGGTCACATGTATTTAATTTCACTTAATAAAACTACCTTGACTGTGAAATTGTTTAGATTTTGCACTGTGGTGTCTTGCTAGAGAGCAATAAATACAAACTTTTTCATTCCCCTTCTATGTCAGACCCTACCAGTCACCCTTGAAGCCTCTGGAAGCACGGATGTATTTGATGATGGCGAGAATGCTTCTAGCAGCCGGTTGTCAGAAAGTGGATTCACTGACTTCATACAGTACCAGGCAGAATGTGGGGAGCAACCTGATAACATGCAGCATCCTGAAGATGATGCATCCAGCCCTAAAGATGTACCTATTCAACCCAAACCTAAACCCAAATCCGGGCTAAGTAGTTCAGCCCACATCAAGCCCCAGGACAAGCCAGTGATGCAGTGCTGCCTTGAGCATTTCCAACAGTTTCTTTCTTGCCTGGTGAGGCTTTACATTACCCCAGGTGGTCAGACAGAGGCAGGGAAGAGCTGCAGTGCAGAAATTGACACTCTAGCTGTGGTGGCTGAGAAAAGACGCACAAGTGGGTTTGAAGAGCAGATGACTACTGAGCAGATGGAGTGTCTGGCTGCATTCACTGCTGCCTGCCAGCTCTTCCTGGAGTGTTCTAGTTTTCCAGTCTACATCGCTGAGGGCAACCTAAAGTCATCTCCCACTAGAGAGGAGCAGGCAGGTAAAAATCACCTTCTCTTGCCATTTCTTAACTTTTACATTTTGCCAAGGTGTGACTAGGACATTAGTTTTGCCTACCACCCTGAAACATAACTTAAAAAAGTGTTGGTTATCACTTGTTCCTTGCATAATTGCACTCTGCTTTTTCACATGGATTAATGCAAAGGTATTCTGGAGTAGTTAATGAGTACAATTTATATAAAAACAGGCTTTGTTTTACACTCAAAATCCTTATTTTTAGCATATTTGTATTGCTCCAATGCTTGCCCAACAGGTGACAGTGTTCAGCCAGCATTGTGGCTTCAAACCCTGATGGATGCGTGCTGTTCAGCTGTTGATTTCAGTATTCAAGCGGTGGCTATCTCTCTTGTAATGGACCTTGTCGGACTCACACAGTCTGTAGCTATGGTGACAGCTGAGCGTGTGGCAAGTCCAGACTCGGGTCAGCCAATGAGTCCGAGCCAGGGGCGTGTTGCAGTGGTGATTCGACCACCACTCACACCGGGTATCTTAAAGTACATTGCAGAGAAAACCAGTTTCTTCAAGGTGTGCATTATTTCTTTACTCATTTGCATACTTTTGTAGTCTCTCCTTCTATATTGATCTCCTTCTCAATTCTTTCCTGTAGAGTGTAGCCCTTATCTTATGGGATCAGCTGGGAGAGGAGACCCCCCAGCACCACAAACGCAGCGTGGAGCTCTTTTACCAGCTTCACAATTTGGCTCCCTCACCCAGCATTTGTGAAGATGTCATTAGCCAGCAGCTCATGCACCGTGACAGGGTCAGTCATACATGCACCCCACAGACACCCCACAAATACCTGGCATAGAGTTGCATGCACAGATTTGTTTTCACATCTATTACCAAATTTTATTTTAGAGAATACGTCTGGAGGCTCATGTAAAATTTTCAGTTCTTTGGCACCTAACCAGAGACTTGAATATCACCAAGTCCTCCCCTTTCAATCGGACCTTTGACAGGTAACAGCACCTCTATGGTTGATGAAGTATAAATATACAAAAACAATTGTTTAGTCACCTCATTGTTCTCTTCCTCTTGTAGGTCTCTGTTTATCATGTTAGACAGCCTCAGTTATTGGGATGGCTCTGCAAGTGCTGTTGGCAGGGCCTGGCTGAACCAGGTTTTGCAGAGACATGATATAGCCCGTGTTCTTGAACCTCTACTGCTTTTGCTGCTGCACCCTAAAACCCACCGTGTATCCGTACAACGGGTTCAAGCACAGCGTCATTGGACCCAAGTCTTTCCCAGCCCACCAGAACAAGAGTCCTCTGAACCTATCTATATGAGGGATATGGGGTGTACTGAGAGTAAGAGGGTTCTTCTAGCAATTTAAATAGATTTAGCATCTATGTTAATGCTAACAAACATGCATTTGTCTCCTCCACAGATTATAACCAGATATCAGGGGATGGCCACAGGGGTGTCCAAGCATGTAGCAGATGCCTCCCATTGGATGATATGGAACCCTTTAGTCTCACAGTTAACCCTTTGAGTGACAGTATTTCTCTCTTGAGCCTCAGCAGTGAGAACCTGCAGCTCTGTGGCGAATATCAACCTCCTGATCAGCAGGGGGACCCCCAGAGCTCAGATTCGAGTGGCTCTCAGTCATCCACCATAGACAATGGCAGCTTTGATGAAGTGGAAGGAGGTGGTAGCACTGTTAATATATCTGATCCTGTACTTTGTCAATCTGTTTCATTAGAGGAAGAATCCTTGCACAAAGCAGTGTCTGCTGTGCTTTTTGAGATGGTGGACAGGGTGGTGCAAATGGCAGAGAAAGAGACCTCTGAGACACCATCTCCTGATGGCTGGCCTCAGACAGACTCTGACAGTTCCAACTCGTCCACTGATATGTCCAATGGCCCGTGCATCACCCTTGCCCCCTTCTCCAACACCCAACCTAGAACGCTTCCAGAACTGGTTGCAGGGGGAACATTGGAGTTCCTGGCTGTGGCTTCAATTGATGCTTCTGGGGAAGAAGAACATCGGGAAGGCATTGCTCGCCATAGCTCTTCTCCTTCAATCATTACGCTGCCTGATGGTGGCGGCGGTGCTGCCGCTGAGCAGAGTCTCCAGGTTGATGACCCCCACCGTAAGCGCAGCCACAGCAGCACCCAGCTCAGCCTAAAAGGCAAGATTATGGAGCGTCTGGTTGACAAATCCCCAGGAGCCAAGCCCAAAATCAAAAAGGTCAAGAGGAAAGATGATGAGAGATGCAAGGCCAACCAGGCCGAGAAGAGCCGGCCACCCAGCATCTTCTTCGGTGACAGTCTAGACCTGGAAAACTGGTACAGCTGTGGGGAAGGGGAGGTGTCAGAGATTGAGAGTGACATAGGCTCACCCAGTGGTGGGGCTGCTGGTGGGACGGGAGGATCTCGTACTTCTGGGTCACCTCCTCGTTTTAACATCCATCCCCTATACCAGCATGTGCTGCTTTACCTTCAGCTTTATGACTCCTCTCGGACTCTGCATGCGCTCTCTTCCATTGCAGCCATGCTTCGTGCTTCTCCAGCAGGATTTGTGAGTGCCATCTCCACCACCAGCATAAACAACACATACACGCCGCAGCTCTCTCTTCTGCAGAACTTGCTAGCACGCCATCGCGTCTCTGTAATGGGCAAAGACTTCTACTGCCCCATCCCGCAGGACTCGCACTCCCACTCCTTCCGAAGTGCCATGTTCCTGGAGATCATCATCTCCCTTTGCCTCTATTTCCTGCGCAGCTATTACTCGGCCCATGTGGCCGCCACATCGCAGGACCTGGCAGGCAACCATGCCATGCAACTGACCAGCGTGGAGGTGCTGACTTTGCTCTTCAGTGAGCTCGTCAAAGTCACTGGGGGCTCCGCCAAGGGCTTTGCAAGCTTTATTTGTGACGTGCTTTCCAAATGCAAAGTGCAGAAAGTAGTGCTACACTGTTTGCTTTCCACCATCTTTAGTGTGCAGAAATGGCATGAACACAGTGTCCGCGGCACTAATGTGGCTGCGGTTGAGGAGGGCCTTTCAGAAGACAGTGTTATCAATCTATCAGAAGACCAGCTGGACAACTGCAGCGCCATACAGTCACAACTCCTGCGTCTGCTGCAGAGTCTGGTGGTGTTGGAGCACCGTGTGATGATCCCAGTGGAAGAGGGTGGCGAGGGAGGTCCGGGCTCAACTGGGTCTAGTGGAGGACCAAATGGCCCTGGGGCTGGGTTTGAGCTGATTGGAGGCGAGGTAGAGCATGTCAACCCGCAACAACCTATGACTTCCTTGCAATACCTGCATGGGCAACCCATCACAGCTCAGGGCATGTTTCTGTGTGCTGTGATCCGAGCCCTTCATCAGCATCATGCTTGCAAGATGCATCCACAATGGATTGGCCTTATTACAGCCACTCTGCCATACATGGGAAAAGTCCTTCGGCGAGTAGTTGCATCTGTTACGCTTCAGCTGTGCAAAAATCTTGACAACCTTATCCAGCAATACCGCTATGAGACGGGCCTCACGGACACCAGGTACTCATCCACTTCAGTTAGCAGGGAAACAGATTCATATAGCAAAGCATGTTATTATTTTAATCTTTAAACTTAAAAAAAGAGTATAATCACAAACTAATTGGTTATTTTGTGATAGTATAGTATGTGATAGTATATTTACATCCACAAGAGGGCACTGTTTACCATCAGTTCCTCAGTAATTGCCCTAAAAATGTCATAGCGGGCTTATAAAGGCACTTTAGGGAGTGTAAATTAAATGCTATGCACTTTGGAAGTAATACTTTGTTTATGAAGAGAACTCCAATGTGTGTTTGTGTGTACGCTGTGTGTGTTTTTAGGCCCCAGTGGATGGCACTGTGTATCCCTCCTGACCTGATTCTAACTGTACTAGAAGGAATGACAGCCATAATCCATTATTGTCTGCTGGACCCAACATCACAGTATCACCAGGTGAGGGAGCTAGCTACCCATGTTTGTGTTTCATGGCTCCTAAATGCTTAAATGCTGAGTGTAGGGGATAAAAATAATTAAAAGAGTGATAAAGATAATATGATGTGAGTATCATAATGAGTGCACAGTTTTTTTTCAGTAGTAATTAGTGCTTAGGTCAGGGTTGGGGAACATGGGTCCTGGAGAACCGCAGCCCTGCAGAGTTCAGCTCCTACCCTAATTAAAACCTGTCTGTAGCTTCCAAGTAACCGTTGGTTACTGCGGCTCTCCAGGACCGACGTTCCCCACCCCTGGCTTAGGTGTCGGCTTTGAGTTTTTTATCTTTATGTGCATGTATTCCTCAGCTACAGGCAAATGTAGATCAGAAGCACCTTGCGGAGGCCCGTGCAGGGATTCTCTCCATCTTGCACACAATTATGTCCTCCGTAACCCTGCTGTGGGGTGTTCTCTATCTGGCTGACAGTTCTGAAAGGCCAGCTGCAGCTTCTGCCTGTTCCACTTCCAATATCAACCTAGGATCCACAAAGGTACCCAGAAGAGACTGGACTTGTGTCCCCGAGATATGTGGTGATTGTGTTTTAATGCGTCTTGTAGTCCATATGTTTTGCTAACCGAAAGTGTTTTCATGGGTTGTTCTCAGAATCTCAGGCAGCAGATTCTAGAGCTGCTGGGTCCAATCTCAATGAATCACGGGGCTCACTTCATGGCTGCTATTGCCTATGTGTGGAATGAAAGGAAGCAGGCTAAAACGTCATCCAGGAACAAGGTATGAGCTATACCAAAGTCATGGTTAGTTTTGTACACTGACATGACAAAACAAACATATTTTATCTGCGTGCCTGTTTTAGGTAATTCCCATAGCTAGTGAGGAACAGCTTCTCCTTGTGGAACTTGTTCGTTCGGTAAGTGCCATGCGAACTGAGACCGTAATACAGACAGTGAAGGAAGTCCTAAAGCAGCCCCCAGCCATCGCCAAAGAGAAGGTATAATAAATATATCCTGGCTACTGTCGTAATTCCTCTCCAGTCACTTTGTCCAATCACTCACCTTTGTCTGTCTTTCTTTTCTTTCTTTTTTTTCCCTTTTTTTACAGAAGCATCTTTCCCTGGAAGTCTGCATGCTTCAGTTTTTCTATGCCTATGTGCAGAGGCAAGTGAATTATGCTAAGATAAGAATATGGCAAATGTATTCTTTAAATTACTCTGTCTCACTGTCCTTTTCTCATCTTCTTTAGGATTCCAGTGTCTAGTCTGGTTGATAGCTGGCCATCACTCTTGGCATTGCTAAAGGACTCTGTCCAGCTTAGTCTGCCTGCTCCAGGACAGTTCCTTATATTAGGGTAAATGCTTTCTCACTAGCACAGCCATACTTTAGTTTTAAAGTATATTCAGGTACTATTTTTACGTGCAGTGGCAAATTAAAAAAATTAATGTGTCTAATAATAAATTATACAAAACCCTTTTATAAATACAGTTTACTTACTTGTTTCATTTTAAAAACAGTCCTGATCAAACTATGTATGAAGAGTGTACATTTGGTCACTCTAGGCTTAGATGTGTATTTATTAAAGAATGACAAATTTGTTAATAACCGAATTTGATTTTTGTAAGACTTTTTATTGAAAATGAATTGTCATGTTTTCTTTAGTGTATTGAATGAGTTTATTCTAAAGAATCCCACTCTGGAGAGCAAGAAGGACCAGCGGGAGCTACAGGTGAACTTTTACTCACTCTTTACTCTTACTTGCATTAAAAGTACAATGCTTTTTGACTTTTACATAGTGCCCGCTGTGTCTTATCACAATTGCTCAAATTAAATTATAAAAACTATGATTCCCCAGGATGTGACCCATAAGATCGTAGAGGCCATTGGCACGATTGCAGGCTCTTCCTTGGAACAGACCACATGGTTGAGGCGAAACCTAGAGGTCAAACCCTCCCCTCAGATCATGGTGGAAGGGTCCAGTCTGGAGGCTGATGTAGAAGGTCAGTGACTTTGTATTACTGTTTATGCAAGGCATATCCCATGTACTTTGACTTATGTTAGCATGCGCAATGGCATGAGTGTATGGCGAGTCTCTCACTAACACTATGTGGATTTCAGATCTAATGCTCACTGTGATGGAGGCCTCCAGCTTTACTCCATCAGTGTACAGCGTTCACGCCCTCACATTGTTGGCTGAGGTAAACACAGAATGTTAAATACACGCACATTTCCTTCTTTAAATAGACAGAAAAGCCAAATCTACCAGATAATAATTATAGAGAAACTGGCATGTTGCATTAGTATCAAGCACACCAGGAACATTTACAGGTCACCAGAGGATGTGCTCTGCCCTGCCCTGCCCTACTTGTCTTGTATTCTTGCTTTGTTGTGTTAATTTGGCTTATTGTGGATTGCATTAATGTGTCTTTGCAGGTCTTGGCTCATCTATTAGATATGGTCTTCTACAGTGATGAGAAGGAGCGAGTGATTCCTCTGCTGGTCAACCTCATGCATTATGTTGTGCCCTATCTGCGCAACCATAGGTATTTAGTCTTCAAAATCCAAAACTTGATGGGGAAATGACAGTTAATTGGGCACAAATTTGCTGAAGCTACTTTATTATCTTGGATTTTGGATTTCAAATATATTATAGGGATCAAGATCTTGTTTCTCTGTCCTCTTTTCCGCCAGTGCTCACAATGCCCCCAGTTATCGTGCATGTATCCAGCTGTTGAGCAGCCTCAGTGGTTATCAGTACACCCGGAGAGCCTGGAAGAAAGAAGCCTTCGACCTGTTTATGGATCATACGTTTTTCCAGATGGACTCATCTTGTGTCAGCCAGTGAGTACTGTACAGCACAACATGTCCTTTCTTCTTGTCGCTGTGGTTTTACTGCCACTCACAGGGCATTGTGACCTCTAGTTGACCACATCTCTCTCTTTCAGCTGGAGAGCAATCATAGACCACCTGATGACTCATGACAAAACCACTTTCAGAGACCTGATGAGTGAGTCTTTCCTTTCTACTAAATGGGCTTTATCGCCATCATCGAATTGATGTTTTTTGGAGTGTTGTAGAACTTGCTAACATTTTGTATATGTGCAGCCCGAGTTGCCGTGGCTCAGAGCAGCTCTCTGAGTCTTTTCACCAATCGAGATGCAGAGCTTGAGCAGAGAGCCATGCTTCTCAAACGACTAGCCTTCACCATCTACAGCAGCGAGGTGGACCAGTACCAGAAGTACTTGCCAGACATCCAAGGTACACACATTCATAGATTTCAATGGGGATGGTAAGAGATGTGCTTTCAGGAAAAATAAATTTGCTGTTTTTTTCGCTTGACTTCAACGCTTGGCTCTTTCCACACTATCAAAATCAAGGGCCGATGTCATACAGACTTGCTTGTAAAACCCTAGGGCTGTGTCCCTAGACATTTTGAGCACTTTGTTCACTAGAATTGCTGCGGCATCCTCTGATGAGATACGGGAATTCATTTAGCATGACACTCATAGTGTATAGGTAAGTGGAGGTTGAGTGCACCTTGGTTATACACTTATTATTGCAGTGCATTATGGGATTGAATAAGTGCATTTGTTAATGTCCACTATGGTTTTGGACGCTACCACAATTGGTTGCTCCTATAATTTCTGCACCATTGATGTATAGGCAGCAGTTTTGGACAATCCTGAAGACCTTGGTTTAGGTGTGCTTATTTTGGATTGGACCTAAAAGCAGGGTAGTGAACCTCCAGGAGCAGGATTGGACACCCCTGTTCCAAATGGATCTTTTTCATTTCTATCTGTCCCCAAGTTTTGATGTGTGAAGACCCTACAGTTGCATTAGCAAACAAGGAACAAAGCAAACAAGTAAGCTGTAAATAATATGTTGATGTGATTTCAGAGCGTCTTGTGGAGAGCTTACGACTCCCTCAAGTGCCCATCCTCCATGCTCAGGTCTTCCTCTTCTTCAGAGTGCTGCTACTGCGCATGTCCCCCCAGCACCTGACCTCACTCTGGCCCACTATGATCACTGAGCTGGTGAGGATGTGTCACACCTTGCACATTTACATATTACATATAATCATAAGCAAGCTGTAAGCTCTGATGCTGAAATAACAGAAGCTCCAAGGGGCCAATCTAAAGAGTAATAAGTGGACATTTTTGTCTCATTCCTTTTGCACAGTACAATGGTTTATTTCTTCCTTCAGGTTCAGGTTTTCTTACTTATGGAACAAGAACTCACTGCAGATGAGGACATCACCAGGTACTCATTATTTAAATCTGTAGCAATCCTCAGTATCTTAGCATTTTATCTTTTCTTTTTTGTTTGAGAAGTAGAATCTTGTTCAGTTTAAGGCCCTGTTTACACTAGTGCGTTTTCGTTTTAAAACAGAAAAAATACATGTTGCTACGGTTACGCCTTTTACACTACTCTGGCATTTTCATGGTCAAAAACGGAGACTTTTGAAAACACTGCAGCCCCTGTTTTAGTTTGAAAACTCCAAGGTTGCGTTTCAAGTGTAAATGGAGCTCTGCATATCATTGACGATCATATAACAATAACAATAACATCATGCTCGTTGTTGTCATAGACATAGATGTCACATTGGACCGCTCCAGGCACATAGATGTGGCTGCCATCTTGGAACGGTGAACTTGAGGTCATTCACCATACTGCAGGTTCACACAGAGCCATTGAGCCGGATTTTGGCATCTTTCAAATATTCAGTGATTACTATGGTGAATGACGTCAAGTCAAGCCCACTACAAAATGGCGGACAGCTTATGTATAGCGGCCCATAGAAACAGTTGCTAATGAGGCATCTACGTATCTATGGTTGTTGTACCCATGGATATGTGTTGGTAGATTCCCCATTCGTCCGCATCGAGCAAGTAGACACGTACACAATCTAAATAATATGGAATCTACATATACATATCTATGGTTGCACCTGCATGAATGGTCATGTGATATGTGTTTTAGGTTGTGTAGTGTAAACAGAGATTATTTCAGAAAAGCAACAGAAAACCGCTTTGTGAATAAGGATCGTTTTCTTTCTCGAACGCTGTTTAAAATGAAAACACACTAGTGTAAATGGGGCCTAAGGCATTATGGGTGATTATTGTTTGTTGAATTCTGATGTGGTTTTGGCTTCTCTCCAGGACCTCGGGTCCCTCGGTTGCAGGGCTTGAGACTACATACTCAGGGGGCAATGGCTTCTCTACCTCCTACAACAGTCAGCGCTGGCTTAACCTCTACCTGTCTGCCTGCAAGCTGCTGGACCTGGCCCTCGCTCTGCCCTCTGAGAGTCTGCCTCAGTTCCAGATGTGGGTGCCCTTACACATTTTTACACACTGAATGTTTAAAATGTATTTTAGTACAAGGCAGCAATGTTTCTTGTTAAAAGGCAATGGAATAGCTGTTTCTTTTGTTTACACTAAGCTCACGAGTGATGTTCAGTCAGTTCAAGTAGATTCTCAAGTTTTTTGAAAAGCCTCAGTTTAGACTGTTCCAGCATTCTCTGTTTTTCTTTATGGATAAAATTTATTACAAATATCAAGCATAATTAATGTGAAAAACAACAATTTTCTCTACCACAGGTATCGTTGGGCTTTCGTCCCTGAAGCCTCGGATGACTCTGGTCTTGAGGTCCGCAGGCAGGGGACCCATCAGAGAGAGTTCAAGCCCTATGTTGTCAGACTGGCCAAGCTGCTGAGAAAAAGGGCCAAGGTAATACTACCATATAAAATTTGCCACAATAGACACTTAAATGATCGTTTAAATTCTGGCCTATTAGAGCCTTATTATTTTAATAAAGATTCATTCCACATCATTAGCATAGGGCCTATAGATTATTCAGTATATTTGCTAATGCTTTTAAGCCATTAACTCTCATGGTAATGCCTCCATTAACTCTAGAAAAATCCAGAGGAAGACTGCTCCACACGCACTCTGTCCTGGGAGCCCGGACAGCTTCTGCTCACCCTTTACGTGATCCGCAGCATGGAGCAGCTTCTCCCTTTCTTCAACCTTCTCAGTCAGGTCTTCAGCAGTAAAGGTAACAGCCGTTCAGGACCATATCACAGCCCCACTCCCAGAGACGGCCCATTCCCTGGCAAGGACGGCAAGCTGGAGAGCCAGAAAGTCTTCTGGAGCAGGGCCAGACAGAACATTGAGGAAATGGTTGAGAAGGACTTTCTTGAGGGACTCATCAAAACGTGACCTGACATGAACAAAAAAAGTGAAAACTATTGAGCTATGGCAAAAACACTAACACCTCACATTTTAAAAATGGAAGAGAACAAACCAACAACAACAAGAAGTTTGTAAACTTTTTTTGCTTTTCTAATTAATGTATTTTTTCCCAAAAGCTATACTATTTAATTTAAAGTCTTTTACTTGTAAATATGGCCTGTTGTGATTATTTCTTTTCATTTGTTTGAGCCCATAAGATAGTGTGATGATACTGTGCCATTCCATATTGTGGTGACTTGCCTAATAAAGAGACATATCATGTGAATTTAAAACATTTTTGAACTCCCTCATCCACAGAAAGGCTTGTAGCAGACCTCATGTCCATAACTAATCAAACTTGCACTAATGTTTTTTCCTTTTGGATTGGTCTTCAATGGTGTCAGCAAAAACCTTTTGTCTAAAAAAATATATATATACATATACGTAGGCAGTTAAAAGTCATGTTGCTTTGAAATGATCAAAGCCATAATGAAAATATATATTGTTGCATATCAGAGTAAGTGGGAGAGGAAATAAAACCGAAATGTTTCACTTGCGCCACAACTGTTTTTTCTTCTTCTTTAAACTGTGATCTAATTGAACAAACATAATAAAATAAGCCTTTAGTTTACAAAATACTTAGGTTAAGCTAACTGCTAATTGTAATGTGCCAGGTCAGTTTGTGAACTACTCTCCTAGAATTAGTTAATCGACTTTAAGGATTTGAATTAGTTCGGTGTTTCAGTGATTAGACTCAAATTACTTCAGCTAATCGAATCATGTTCGAGTCTGAATGTGTTTGTGAACGATGGAAATGAATTGATGTGTTTGTGTGTGAACTGAACAAAACATAAGGAAAATTTGCTCAAATAGATTATGAATGTGTAAAGTGTGCACCTTTAAAATAACGTTTGTTATGGGCAATTTATTTATTTATTTTTAAATAAAAAAATATTCAGTCAGTCATTCTTGAGAATTAAGACAAAACGGTGCAAAATTGAAAAAAAATAAATAAATAAAACCTTGTACTCACAAGTAAATAATTTCAAAATATTATGTGATGGAGTTGGCACATCCAACGGTGGTGATGAGAACCTGAATTTGTAGTCATTTAACTATAAAATACAGTAAATCAATCAATTACTCTATTAAAACAAACACAACAAACAGTGAGTGTGTTGTTGTTTATAAAGTTTTTATTTAAGAGTCACATTTAAGTATTTTTATATATCATTGGAACACAAAATCTTATGGTGGTGACATCTGACGGTGTTGACAAATTTGTCATTTATTTCACAAAACAAACGGAGATAATGTAGTAGACTTTTTTTCTGCTGATGCTAGATGCTAATGGATCCTGCTTCAGCTGAATAAAATTATCTTAGTATTTCAAATAATCAAAAAGTGGGGACAAACATGCATGTGTCACTGGAAAACAACCTTGCTTTTATATGAGATATTAAGTGTTTTCATAAAACAAGTTTTTTTCATCATTAAAAAACATTTTTATTAATTTTAAAGCATATGAATACACTGTTTTAGATGTTTTGAGAGAACAATAAGTTATAGAGTCATAGATTTGCTATAATAGT
>JAUCMR010000035.1:18780513-18791642 GCA_032357425.1 Enteromius argenteus | reverse complement strand
CAGCACCTGAGTTAAATATATGAGTGTCACAGCAAAGGGTCTGAATACTTAGGACCATGTGATATTTCACTTTTTCTCTATTAATAAATCTGCAGAAACGTCAACAATTCTGTGTTTTTCTGTCAATATGCTGTGTGTACATTAATGAGGAAAAAAAATGAACTTTAATGATTTTAGCTGCAATATAACAAAGAGTAAAAACTTTAAGGGGGTCTGAATACTTTCCATACCCACTGTATTATTAATGAGCTTTTAGTATCCCAAGATATGTTGAAAGAAACATATTTGCACAATCCACCCGCCAGGTCTGATTTTACAAAATCCAATGTTGATTTCTTCATTATATAATGAAGAAATCAACATTGCATTTTGTAAAATCAGACCTGGCGGGTGTATTGTTCTGCTGAATTGATGCACATAGAGACTTTTGATTCACCTTGTTTCTGAGGTTTCCAAACTGTCCCTGAGCTGTTTAAGCAGACAGTCTTATGTTGAGTGACAGGGGAAACTGCAAATATGTTTCTTTCAACATATCTTGGGATACTAAAAGCTTTATTTTATCATGTATATGTTTAGAACTGTCTGGCTCATTAAGGGACACCAGAAGCAGCAGTAGTGACTGACACTAAAATGTCTTAGTATCATTGCGTTAGATAATTAAATATCAACCCTGCTAGAATAAAGAAATGATGTTAGAGCTTTTCTCAAAACTAACTTTTGGCAATTTTGTCTTACCAACTGCTGCTGTGATTTTAGTAGATATATGAAGCAATTCCCTCAAGGTCTCAAGTTTTGTCCAAGCAGTAACCACAGGTGTAGTTTATTACATTAATTATGGACATGTTTTACTTAGTACCGCTGTTTGGAGAATCCATGCAAATGAGAATTTCATGCAAGGATGAAAAGTTTAACTTGTCATTCAAATTTGGCCTGTTTACTAACAGAAAGCTGTTTGAAAATTACTTGTCCAGCAGTACTTTATACATCGCTACACATTTAATGAAAAACATCTGATCTTTTTGGCTGCAAAAAGTCAGACAACTTTAGTCAAACAACAAATGTCCTAATACTTGTGAATGTGAGTGTTAGGATGCTTAATTATCTGAGTTATATGAAAACATGATGTTTGCATTGGCTACTATTATTTTGCTTGTTCTGCTTTGTTTAGCATAATGTCATTCTAATTGTATGCATGTTTGCGGTATTATGTATATTTATAGAAAAGTCAGCCAATCAAGTAATGAAAAATATTCATAGGCATCTGGTTCATTCATGCTGATACTATTTGTGGAAACTGAAGGTAGAATGGCCATATGGGGCCAGACAAACTGGGCAGGGTGTCAATCTTAAATTCACACTTGAGTTTCAAACATCAGCAGTATAAAATGATAGAGATTCATTTTGTCTAAGCACCATAAGGAGATACATGACTGACTCTTTGCTAGACGAGAGGGACTGAAGGAGAAGGAAATCATTAATCTAGGTTTCACAAGAAAAATTAAAAGGCTATTCAGGCCACCATGGTGTCATTTTGACCAGAGTGCTGGTTTAAAGAACTTCTTTTAAAGCATAATCAGTGTAAAATTTGCGTTAACTTACGAAATACATTAAGCTCACCACATTACTCAAGAGAGAATAATGCATCCTGGCTAAGATGAATTTTTCAGTGTGTCTCTGTGAATCAGTCTTGCTCTGTACTGCTCTTTGTCTTTCTCTTTATCTCTTCCTGTTTGTGTCGCTCTATCTTGCTCTTCCTGTCCATGTCTTTCAGCAACTACAAATCAAATGGTGCAATGTTGGCGATACTCTCTCTGCAGTGTGTGAAAGTAAAAAAGTGAAAGCTGGTGCTGCACTGATGTCACTCAGCAAGAGAAATCAGCAGAGCTGTGTAGTCACAATATTAAAATGCGGCTTTCAGCCAATCACAACAAAGCATAGGCGAGTGCTTTCAGCACCATGGACAGGGACACCCCCACCGCAACCAAACTAACACCTCCTTCTATTCTTATATTCTGCCAAGTCCCATTTTTCCAGCACCCTTCCCCCTACACAGCTGACTTAGAGGTTAGTGTGTCCTTGGAGCATTATTCATTGTGTATTAGTCATTGTTTATGATAATTTAAAACTCCAAAAATGAGTCATTTATGATTTTGTACAAGCACGTGCACATTTGCACTCGAGTGTAGAGATAGAGATGCTCTTCTGTCCATTCATCGCGCAGATGTTTGCAGTGCTGCTTGCTTAGTGGTGAAAGTGCTAAATTTGTCGCCTGGTTAATCAGGCTAAAATCACACTGGCATCCGTGTACATGGCATCAATGGGTGCTGTTAGTACACCGCTGTGCTATGAATAATGCAAAATGAGATGTGTTTCCTGTGTAATCTGACTGCTGGGAGCCTTTTGTGAAGATCTTGACCGGGAGATTAGGGCATTAAAGATTAGACCACATAGAATGGTACTCATTCTCACAATGAAGTTGAAGTCAAACTGACTGAGATGTTACGTGTCATGCTGGAGATTGAGATTAGGTTTTCCAATAGGGAAGGGGGTTAGAATGGGTCAAGGGACAACAGATTAGTCTGGAGAGGTAAAATAGAGCCCTGTGATTATAATGTTTGTTTATTTGATGTCAGATGCTCAGTCAACATGAAATGTGTTTGCAACCCATTTTTCTAGCATAAAATGACTCATTGCAGAGTAACACTCATTTTAGTGTTTTACGCACATTCAAAATCTATGATGTGCTATGAAATACCATTTCAGTTATAGGCTGGTATTAAAGATTTTCATTTATTGGGTTTTATTTTATGTTTAAAACCAAAATTCAATAACAATGTTAAACATCATGTATTGACCAGCTTCTAATAATACTGGTGCATGCTCATAGGTGCACAAAACGTAAAAACCTGATTTTGAAACACATTTGGTTCCTAGAAATCGCCTTAATATTGTCACCAAAAAGACATTTTGCGTCTCAGATCAGTCTGATTTTGGATAGAAGATTTAAAAATAGTTT
This sequence comes from Enteromius argenteus, assembly GCA_032357425.1. NCBI lineage: Eukaryota > Metazoa > Chordata > Actinopteri > Cypriniformes > Cyprinidae > Enteromius > Enteromius argenteus. Next base: position 18,788,626 of record JAUCMR010000035.1, on the reverse strand, counting down.
TTGGTAGGTCAAAGCTTTAATTTATCCATTAAGAATAATAAATGGGTTTCATTTCAATTTCATATTGATTTTACAGCAAATACCTTTTAATTGAATTGCACTTAAACACATTAAGCAAAATTAAAGTCTTTTAGTAAACTATTGGGATATGTACTCTTAAGTGTATTTGGGCATTAGACCGTTGTTTTATATAATTAGCAAAGTGTCTTGTAATCATGCTGGAAGTTAAGGGTGATTTACTTAAATATTTGTAAAATGATAAAATACTTCCTTGAGCAGTAATAAAATTGTCAAATTGCCAGGTTTTCTTACTAATTACTTTAATCATGCCAATATATGATTAAAGCATGATATATACATACTCACATCTGCACTACAGGAAGTAAGATATTCTCCTGTACAGACTGGTTTACACTGGTTTTTTCTTAGTGCTACGTCGCCACGCTGCTTGCCAGTGAGGGCACACATGGGATGGCACACATCTCTCAGTTATTTTGCTCCAGGGAGAGGCCTATAAATAAATAGAGCTTTTCAGGCTTCATTCATGTGCAGTGGAATATGGCTGTTTTTCTTTTCTCAAAACACACATATTCATCTCTCATTTTACTTAAACTCTCTAGCTTAAACCCAATGTTCATTCCAGCATGCTTGTCAGTTTGCATAGCTCTGCAGAAAAGACATGGAAAACCAGTAGAAAACAAGAAGCTTGCATTATGGGGAAAGATATGCAGACATATTTCAACTAATAATTTAAACAATATAATTAAATCATAGCAAGGTTATACAAGGTCATATTAAGACGGGACCAATTTAATACAAGCACAATGCAAATTAGCATGCTAAGACTAGTATAAAATGTATATTTGAGTTCTTCTCAGTCACTGTGCAGGTTTCATTGATAGCATATACTACAAAACATTCTGTGATGCTGAAAAGAAAGAAAAAACGCACAGGCTTTTATAATATTTCATAATACATTTGAAATTACACTTCTGGGAGTAGACATCTCAACAGTGGTTACTCACATCCATAACATGCAATATTACACACAATCCAGTCACTTTAACTAACAAAGAATGCACCTACACAGCCATTTCACATAAATGTACAATCTTTGTGAGTAATTGACTCAAAGCTAGTCAGAAAGTCACCTAGACGCAGAGGAAGTGTGTAAGTTTGAAATATCACAGTTGCAGCATTATCTGATTGGGCCTTTAATTATTAATTATTTTAATTAAATTGAATTATTAATTAATAATAAGATGTGTATCTATCTGTCTTCAGAGCGTTAGTTTACAGTTTTTTGTGTCTTTATTGTATTCTCATGTCTTTTACTTTGAAATTTCATGACATGTGATTGGTTTCTGTTCAGTTGTCTTGTTATCAGGTTTGCTCTTGTGTATTTTTAGTCCACACATTTCCCTGGTCCTGTGTCTAGCATTAGTCACATTAGTATTTGTAACCAGGTATTGATTGGTGAGTTGTTGATTTGTAATTAACACTAAATTAGAAATTATTACTATTAAAATAAACTAGGTGGATGATGGGGTTTAGAATCTACTATAGGACATAGTGTTGGTAATTCACCAAAATGAATGAACAATGCTCAGAATGCTATCACAATATCACTTTAAGATTTGTAATTCACTGAAATGGCTGAGCGGTACTTAAAATACTAGTGCAAAATAATTATATTAATATGTTATTTATGATCTTTTAATGATTAAATGTCAACCACCCAATGATTACTTTGCCCTCCAAACTAAAGTGTTTTTATCAAGTTCAAGAGCATTTATGCATAATAATTGAGTCGTAACCCGGATCAGAGCAGTCTGTGTACACGTGCTGCTAGATCAAGTGGCAGTGGCCGTGGGTTTTCTTTTACAGTCTTTAGCTATTCTATTAGGAGGATACTCACTGTTAACTGGCTTTTAACTGGCCTCTTGTCTCGTTACATGGCTGTGTACATTGCTTAATTAAATGTTGCCGTGTCTTAATATTCAACAAAGGAGACCTGGCTTCCCGACACTAGACTAAGTGCTGCGGTTGCCAGGGAAACAGGCGGTTTAAGCATGTCTGTCTCCCCTCCTACTCATGTCTTTAGAAGAGTGAAAATTACTAGCTCGGCGATGGACCGCTCTGTGCATTTTAACACATGGCATGATACCTATGTATTGTTGGTACCTAAAAGCTATCTCAACGTACATAATTGCATGATGCAATAAATCCACACTGGCCTTTACAGTCTGGGTGAAAATATTTGTGTAATGACAGCTCTGAAGGTTAACTGGATGTCTGAAGTGCATGTTTTAGCTTTCTCCACGGCTAATGGTCACTTCATGTGGTACTCGAGGTGTCCAGTGCATTTGCTCATTTTATTTTGCAACGCAGAAGTAAGCTATTGTCTTTTGAATGCGCGATACTTAGGTAAATAATTTCCAACACATTTATGAATATGAATACATTTTAAAATTATAATAAATACCATTTCTCAATTTTAAGCATTATAATGCTATTTATATAGGTCAAAATAACTGGAAGCAGTGACACTGGAAGCCTCATGTTTAAGCTACAAATAGCCACATCCACTCTTATGTTGAAAATAAAGTTCTGAGTCGGAAGGTTGAAATGTAAACCACCAGGGAGTCATCTATATTTTACAAAACAGTGACAAAAACTTGGATTTTATAAATAAAAAGTGTTGTGTTGATGTGTATATCATTCCTGATTATTTTGTAAGTTAATGACTATGTGTTTCCATCAGCTTTTCTCTAATATATGCATATTTTTGTTCACTTATAATTAAACATTTAAAATCTATTGGCAGCTAGCAATATATGCATTTCATTTATTATACATTGGAGAAAACCTAAACCTCAGAAATATGCATGTTTTTATTTGCGAGTGCATTTTTTTATTTATTTTGTTTCTCCTGATAATTGAGATGTAGTCATGAAGAATCATTTTTAAGAAAATATTTATTATGGCAAAAAATATATTTCACAGTCTTTAAATATGAAATATATGCAAACACACATGCACATTTTAGCAGAAGTAGGATAGACTTCAAATATTGACTTTGACATCATTAACAAAGGTCAATAGGTAGAATATATCTTAAGCTAAATATAAAACAATAGAAGTCACTATAGTCCCGCCATGGTAGAAAAACAAAAGTGTGTGTGTGGCCAATAGATCTGCCACTGATCTTGTAATTTGCCCCTCTTATTGAACAGGGAAACTGGCCTGTGGGCACGCTGATGGTCGATAATAGTTGGGGAGCTCAGAGGGTTGTTTTTCAATCTGCTATAGGAGCTGGCAGTGCATTTGTAGTGTGATTTGTGTGCACCGGTTAAGCTTACTGTAGCAAGGTGATTATTTATTTGCCTGTTTTGTTTTTTTTAGGATTGATTCTTTGATTCATTGATTCTCCACACCCAACTTTTTATTTTTTTGTAAATAATTTAGGAAGCGAAGGCTAAGTCAGAGATACTGTGTCCTTTGAAACGCTACTGCACAAAACCCAAACTTTTATTACAGTGGGACTCATACAAGATTGTAATTTGTTTTAGGCACAGGCTTTATAATTCCCTAGTGTAGGCTTCAAGTACAAAAAATGCTGCTGTTGGCCTGTTAGATGTTCTGCTTCTCTGCATCGAGCGAGTTCAATTATTCAGACAAAAAAAAAGTTACTTCTTACAAAGTTTATAAGGCTGAACAAACCTTACCATACTCTTTAGGAGTCATTGAGTTTATTGTATCATTAGAAGCAGTAGGTATTGGGTACTGAAAATGATATAAAGGAACACATATACACTACTGTTCAAAATGTAGGGATTGGTAAGATATTATTTAATGTTTTTGAAAGAAATATCTTATGCTCACAAAGGCTGCATTTAATTGATCAAAAAAGAGTAAAACTGTATTATTGAATACAGTTTTTGAATACACTGGCTCAAGGTATCTACATGATTGCCACAATGCTGTGTCGATGAACATGCACAAAGACACAGATAAAGATAAACAGTCTTTCATAAATCCACACAATTGAAGGCTGGTGACACATATAACATTGACGAGATTCGCCAAACTCAAACGGAACAGACAGGAACAAAATACACTGACCAAAGAAATATAATTAACAAGAAACAGCTGAACATAATGACAAAATCAAATCAATAACCATTACAGTGAACAGACCAGGGGTAAAAAGTGCAAACTGAAAGTCCAAACAGTGTGTCGTGTTACAGTAATATTATTATAAAAAGAAGTAGGTTTTTTTTTAGTTCAGGTGACATATGAAGGTGGTTCTGACCACCCGTTTTGTCTCTTCAGGTTATTTTTTAAGGTGCCAAACCAGGGTGATGTTAAAATTTGAAGTCTTTTAGAGAATAGGCTATTATTGTGGTCTCTGTGATTATGTAATCTCATCTTGTACATGTGTACGTACCCTTCCTCTTTCAGTCAAGGTGACTGCGTCCCACAGCCCCCTGGTGTTTTTCTACCCTATTTCGCCTTTAAATCATATATTATTTTCTATGAGAGCCTGCAGGTTGTTCCGTTGTGAAATATACATCATAGTCTCTTAATTGGATCATAATAGCATTAAACATAATTATTATTAGAATTATCAAGACTGTGTTACAGTCAGTATGTGAAAAGAATGTTTGAATCCAGACACTGCTGTGGTTTCATGATATGTGTTGTGATGTGTAGTTCATGATGAAGGATGGATGGCGGATGTGTGGTCTGCTTTGCCATGATCTCCTTAGAGACAGATGCTGATAGAAATCTGTGTGTGTGTGTGTGTGTGCACGCATGTCCTTTTGTAGTGAAGGTGTGATAATAAGAAAAAGAGAAGGACTGAGAAATGAAAAATCTGCTTATCTGTGTCTAACTATCTGTTTAACAATGTATCTAACTCCTATGTCTGTCTATCTAACTTTTCAACATTCGCTTTCTATCTGTCTTGTTATTCTTGTTTTTGGACTTATCTGTTTCCTGGTCGATCTGTCTTCTGCATCTGTCTGTCTAACTTTCTAACTAACTGTCTGAAAATCTGCATGTCTAACGTTTTCTCTGACTACTCTATCTTTTTGTTATCTAACCAGTTATCTTTCTGCCAGACACGCTAACTATCTATTGGTCTGTCTGTCTAACTATCTAACCTTCTGCTGTATCTGTGTTGATATAACTAACTCTCAGACTATTGGTCTATCCATCTCTCCAACTGTTTGCCTGTCTATCTGTCAAGCGATTTATTCTACTTCACTTTCTACCTATCCTACTTGTCTCTTTATTGCTCCCCTTTAACGTATTTTGCTGCATTGTCAGATGTCACATTGAATGTCAAAATGAGCCATTTTGTCATGCACTGGTGCACCACAGAGTTCCCATCACACTGCATTATTCAATGTTATGACAGCGCTGTAATATTAATAACCTGTTCTGTTCCTTTCATATCTGCATTATAGAGCCCCGGCTGCTGTTTATGGATGCTATACCACAACTACATTAAGAATTTTAATGATAATGACTTCTTGTAAAATCTGATCCTTAATGTCTTTTAATAGTATGTTTGATTTGATAGCATGCTAAGCACAGTTCAGACACAGAGTAAGACTGAAACTGAACACTGACTAGCACTGGTTGCTGTGTCTTTGCACATTGTATCTGAAATTCTCGTCTGAAATTTTTGCACATTGAAAAATAAGTATGACCTCACGCTGTGTCAATCACACTGCCTCCAAAACTTTTGTCCGTCATAAACAATTCAGATCAGGTTCAGTTTTCTGCATTGCCTCATCAGTAGCAAGCGTTTTGATACAAAAAGGATGACAAATACGAAAAAAAAGCATACATAAATTGGTGTTAATGTGTTAATGCTTTAACGATGTAGATCAGATTTTTCTGTTTCATATTCCCTCACAGACTTGATCCATGCAACCCAGGAGTCCAATGTCAATATTCCTCAGATGGCTGATACCCTGTTTGAGAGAGCAGGAAATGCCAGCTGGATTGTGGTCTTCAAGGCTTTGGTCACCACTCACCACCTGATGGTTCATGGCAATGAGGTGAGAAGCAAGCAATTGATTTCTTTAAAGGGTTAGTTCACTCAAAAATGAAAATTCTGTCATTAATTACTCACCCTCATGTCGTTCCAAACTCATAAGACCTTCGTTCATCTTCGGAACACAAATTAAGATATTTTTGATGATATCAAAGAGCCATCTGTCCCTCCATAGAGAGCAATACAACTGAAATGATTCCAGATCCAGAAACGTGGTAAAAACACTGGTGACATCCGGTGGATCAACTTTAGTTTTGCGACGATAGGAGAATACTTTCATTTGCGCAAAGAAAACAAAAATAACATCTTATACTCAACCATTCTTCTCCCGTGACTTATGTCTTCTGCCATTTTAACGAACATTACTGCGTAAGTGTAAGCTTTCCTCTAGGCGCAAACAGTCTCAGATTACGCACATGTGCTGCTTTCACCCAGATGTAAGCAATGATTGCTACGTAAAATACGTTAAAGCTTGTGTATATGGTGCATTGAGCATGGTGGAAGACGTAAGTCTTATGGGTTTGGAACAACATGAGTGTGAGTAATTAATGAAAAATTTTCATTTTTGGGTGAACTAACCCTTTAATATTATTAACGTGAAACTTGTGAGGTAAACAAGACTGAAGGCAATGTACTGATATTTTGAATGAAAGCTTCTTATAAAGAAATTATTATAAATTATAAAAACAAAATGTCATGTCAGTGGTCTGTGGACTCCAAAATATGTGAGTAGTAGTTTTATCATTCAAAAGTTAATGTTTGAACAGTATTGTATTTTGATCACTTAAATGTAACCTCGTGAGCTCAGGTACCTTTCATAACAGGAATAAAAACTTTTTGATTTAAATAATGTATTGGTAACTGTTGGAACCAATATAAACTAAGATTGAATAAATGCTTTAGAGGTATTTTCATTATTAGTTTATTTTAACTGTTTATACCCAGATTTCTTTCAAAACTTTTAAATGGTGGCGAGTGTTCTTATGTGAAACACTTAAAAGCTGAAAGCTGTCACTCTTGTGGTTTGCGAAAATGACTCTACTGACCTGGCGCATAATTCCCATTTCAGCTCAGAATGCATTAAATGGCTCAATAATGCAATTTAAAAAGTTCGGAAAAGTGTTTTTTTCTAATTAATCCTGGCTTGGGTCGCAGATGTCTGCATTACTGAAAGACGTTAATGTCTGCATAATATTTAACCTACATCAACAGTGTTGTTTAAAACTATCAGTGCAACAAACATTTATGAAACTTGCCTAGAATTTTACCATTTTCCAAGGAGCTGATCCCAACGCCTGACCACATATTGGACTCGAAGCCCTCTCGCTTCCTCTTATCACTGTTATCACACCCATCAGACTCACAATAGGAGCAGAGACAGACAGGCAAGCAGATGCTCTCTCTCTTTTTGAATGTGCAGTTTACTCTTTCAATCAAGGCTGGCGCTGTGCAGTGACAGAGACATCGGAAAGTGAAAGGTAGATGGCAGTGGAAGGCAGAATGAGATAAAGAGCGAGAAGAATGGATAATAAATGGAAGGAGGGTGAGTGCACTGAGAGCTTGAGAGGAACTGATAGAATTCAGAGATGGAGAGGTGCAGCTTCAAGGGATAATTGAATAAATATTAAGCTACGTGCATGTGGGCTGTGTGTGAATAGGCGTCACTTTTATAAATAGGGTCAGGGACAGTTATAGAGGTGTGCACAAGGACATGCTGCTTGTGACATCATGGAATGGCAAAGGTGTTGCTCATGAATATGAATTCTTGCCCAACTTATTGAACAACCTCATATATTTTATTTATATTATAATTCAAAAGGTTATGGGACAGTAAGATTTTTTTATGTTTTTGATGATGTCTCTTACGTTCTTCAAGGCTGCATTTATTTAATCAAATATTTAGTAAAGACAGTAATATTGTTATATATTATTAAAAATATTAAAAAGTCTTTATGTATATATATATATACAGTGAGGTCAATAAGTATTTGATCAACCTGTGATTTTGCAAGTTCTCTTACTTAGAAATCATGGAGGGGTCTA
>JAUCMR010000035.1:18770064-18780413 GCA_032357425.1 Enteromius argenteus | reverse complement strand
TTTTTTACTGATTATTGTTTATTTTATGGAATTTTCAGCAGCCATTACTCCAGCCATCAGTGTCAAATGAAAATTACTATCAATGTTTTGTTTTTCCAGCATTCTTTGAGTTCAAAACAATAACATTTTTTTGAAGTGAAACTTTTTTAACAGTTTTTTTAAATAAGTCTTTATTGTCACTTTGGAACAATTTAATAAATCTTTGCTGAGTAAGTATTAATTTATTTCAAAATTATTAAATTAACTTTAATCAGTTGGTTAGCCTTTAAACAGAAAGAGACTAGTTTGTTCATCTTGTGATGTTTCGTTTTGAGTAAGAGGGGTCTATAATCAAATCATCCATGGCTTAAAGTGGTGATCCCCATATGCATGTGATATTATGTAAAATATAGAGTGTCGATTACTCCTAAAAGCATTGCCTTCCATTCTGCTGAACATGGAATGAGGGAAAATGTCATAACAATAATATATATAGTAGATGAGCTCACTTTCCAATATTCTAATTAAGGAGAGCTATTCAATTATGAATGTGACCTGCCAGACTGCTTTGTCTGAAGGGACAGAAGTGCTGCTTGATAATCCTCCCCCTAATGTTTAATTCTTTATTGTGGATATGAAGCGAGGAGAGACAGAGGTGTAGATTGATAGTCAGAATAGAACTGATGTTATACTGGAAAGGAAGACTGTTATACTCTCAGTCTGGAGGAAAAAGAATGATATGTGTTGTATAACATCACGATATGTGCCTCTACAGGCCACATACACAAGGGAAGTATTTACCCTGACATATGGATATTTGAAATGGTTAGTAGTCTGACCTAGATGATTAAATGTGTTAGGTACATAATACATAGCTTCATCTCCCCACAAGCCTCTGTATTGATCAGCTGACACATCAGTTAAACTCTTGAAAGGCAGAACTGAAAAGGCACAGCACATAGGGATGATGTAATGTTGGGATAGGTTTGCAAAAAACACTTTGAAAAGCTCATTCATGGGTTAAAACAAAAAAGCAAAAAAAAAATCTTCATACTTTTTTCCCCAGAATTCATGAACCAAAAATTTAATGAATCAGTTATTACTCGTTTTCAGTTCAAACATCTAATCATGAAAAAAATTTGAAAAGAAAAATGCTATTTTGCTAATATTACTTTCTGTAGATATGAAGATATGTCTAATAAAATGAAGCTTTACCTCTTTAGTGGTATTTAGTGGTTTATTTTTTTTTCTTGTTTTTTCTTTTTTTCTTATTTATTCATATAAATAAAGAAATGAAGAAAAAATGACAATAGGCTAAGAAATAAAATCAACATATATTCTCTGAAAAATCTTATTCAAGTAAATATATCATGTTTTAAAGATTTTTACTGGAAAACAAGAGAAATACAAATTTATACTTCAGTTAAGTGCTTTATATTGTACTGCATGTTCTGTCCAAGTACTTTTATTAATATTTTCGTTAAATTTCTTTAATGTGAGTTGTGAGTGATTAGTCATTGGATGTGCTATTGGGTTTGTAGAAATGATTTTTTTCTTCATTGAAGTGCAGTTTTCATGCACAGTTCTGTATTTCTTCTTATCTCTTTACCTCTGCCATTGTGCATTTTTTATTTATTTATCTTATATTTATTTATTTATTAAGGACAGTACTGAAATTATAAAAAATTATAGCCTTGCATTTGATTTTTACCATATTCCAAATTATATTAATTAATGCACATGAAATTCCTTTTCTTCAGAGGTTCATCCAGTACCTGGCCTCCAGGAACACCTTATTCAATCTTAGTAATTTTTTGGACAAAACTGGCTCTTCTGGTAAGTATTATTGCATGCAGTGATTTAGTTGCTTAGTCTTCTTGTTTGACATAAAATCACTATTCAAAGTTATGCAAGCTATAATTAAATGCACAGTTTTTAAATTATCAGAGAATTCTTGTCAACTTTGTCGTCGTTTGAATTTGTCTGTTGTATTTCTAAATGCTTGTAATTTCAGGTTACGATATGTCAACGTTTATCAGACGCTACAGCAGGTATCTGAACGAGAAGGCATTTGCCTACAGACAGATGGCTTTTGACTTTGGCCGAGTGAAGAAAGGGTAAATGAGTCCTCTGCTATACGACTGTACCATGAGTTAACAACTGTGCTTAGTGCATTGGAATGCTCCTGAGTAATAACAGATTTGAGTGGGATGCTGGGAAACCAAGGACAACCTCTAGTCCCTGAAAAGAGCCTTGTGTTGCTGCTGTAGAAAAGCTGTTATATTCACCAAGTTTCCTGCTCTCTTGGTAATACTGTGTGCAAGACCTTTGTTAAGTAAAATGGGCCATTACTCACAGGCCGCCTACTGTTTGTTTGCGACCAAGGTCTCATTGCAGGCACTATGAAGGAGCTACAACACATAAATTGGCTGATTTAGCTTGTTTAGGCACTCTGAACACAACAGTTCATGGCTAACAGCTCAAACTGAAGTAGTAGAGTGACTCTACTGTAATGATAACGGCACAGTGGAAAGATGTTGACTTGTTGGAATTACTTTGAGAATGTGGTGATAAGGATAAAAATACTGGCAGTCAATCTGAATCCATTCTGCTTTAAAGAGCACGTGCTTATAATAAACAGAACATGATCATGCATTGGTATGGACACTAAAATAGTTGTTGTTACAGTTCTCATTAGTTCTCAATATTTTTATAATTATCATTCGTGTGTTAATAGCCCTTAAAGTAATAGTGCACCCAAAAATTAGCATTTTGTCATTAATTACTCACCCTCATGTCATTTCAAACCTGGAAGAAATTTGTTCCTCTTCAGAAGACAAATTATGATATTTTGGTGAATTCTGAGAGCTCTCTGACCCTCCATAGACAGCAAGGGTCCTATGACGATCAAGGTCCAGAAAAGCAGTATGGACAAAGTTAAAATAGTCCATGTGACATCAGTGGTTTAAACTTAATTTTACAAATCTACTTCAAAAATAACAACTTCAATTCAACAATTAGTCTTCTCAATGTCACACTGGTGCCATTTTATATGGGTATCACATACAGTGTTGGGTACGTTACTTTTAAAAAGTAATTAATTACAATTACTAATTACATCATCAATATTGTAATTTTAGTCTTATCTGTATGGTTTCTCTGTGAATCAGGAAAAAGTGAAAGTGAAAGCGCTGGCACACAAAGGGTTAAAGACGCTGCATTCAATTTCATCTTTAGACTGTAAATTTAGATTTAAAATTCAATATTGATTTTAGAACTACTGAAATTATTTACAATATGTAAAGCAAGTACTTTATAAATAATTGTAATTAAATTACCTAAAGATTTGAAGTTATCCCTTACTTTACTTTTTCAGTAAGTACTTACTTAGTTACTTAGTAACGCGGTACACCCAACACTGATCACATAAGTAAACAACGTTTGTTACGTTTAGATCAAAACGTTAACAGCATGAACCACATAAACAATGTATCCTCATACATACATTGCGAACGTTCTTTACCTATATGAAACTCTCCAAAATGACTCAACACATTTGGCAGAATAATTTATTTCTGCTATATTATTATACACTATAGGTAGTTAATATTAACGAACTTTATTAATTAATATTTCAAATTCTATATGCTTTTACCCGTTTTCTTAACATTTTTTCAAATTTAACTAGCTTACTTTAAATGGTCCTACAGCATAACAAATTAATGTTTAAAGGTATTTATTATGAGATGTAAAATTCTCAGAAGCATTTTATTTCAGCTTTCTGGATGGATTAATATGATAAAAACATAATTGTAACATTATGTTTGATAAAAACCCAAGAATTGTTATTCTTCTTTGGATTATGTTCACTTACATATGTTATTTGAAATTAATGTCATGTAATTGTGTGTCTTACTCAGTGCCGATGGTGTGATGAGAACAATGTCTACAGACAAACTCTTGAAAGGCATGCCCACGCTGCAGAGTCAGATCGATGCTTTGCTGGAGTTTGATGTGAGTCTGCTTCTTGTTACTATCACAGGCTCTATTAACACCTGATGCTTTTATACAGGGTTCAAACTTGACAAACATCATGACTAGTTGGGATACACTCTTGCAAGATACAAATCTGTCACATACTGACATTTAAATGATGTTTTTTGCACTTTATGTTCAGTAAAGCTTTTGTACTGTAAGGTAGTTAGTTAAATTTGACAGCTGGTGAATAAATATATTTACAGCTCATCGAAACATTAGTTTCTTTGACTTGCCTCTCATTCTCTTGCTTTTGTTGTTTCAGGTTCATCCAAAAGATCTTGTCAACGGGGTGATCAATGCTGCCTTCCTGTTACTTTTCAAGGATCTGATCAAACTGTACGCCTGCTACAATGATGGCATCATTAATCTCTTAGGCAAGTCTCGAAAAGTTTTCAAAAAGATTTCAAAAATGGTGGTTTGACATCTGCAAGATTTGGCACAACTATAAGATTTCCTTGTTTGTTTTTAGAGAAATTTTTCCAGATGAAGAAAGGACAATGCAAAGACGCATTGGAAATCTATAAAAGGTTCTTGACACGAATGACCAGAGTCTCAGAGTTCCTCAAAATTGCTGAGGTAAACAATGTGTGTTATATGTTTCTTTTATTTTTTTAATGATTTATTTTAGATTTTAGACATTTTAAAAAAATAAAAAATTATAAAAACAGTAACAATAAAAATAACAACGAGAGAGAAAAAACAAACCAAAGATAAATAATTAAAAATACAAATGATAGTGAATGTATACATAAGTGCACCTATTGGATGTTTTATATGTTTGCGTCAGTTATAAACATTTTGCTGAAAATTGCACTTGTGTTTGGAAGGTTATCTCATATATCCTTACTTTGTCTTTTAACAGCAAGTGGGAATTGACAAAAACGATATTCCTGAACTTACGCAGGTAAGGCTCTTTTTTAAACAGCATTTTCCACATTTTTTTCCATTCATCATGATTCCAACAATCTCCACGTCAGTACTAACAGTGCATGTCTGTGTTGTGGTGTGGTTTTAATATGTGTTGCATGTGTCGTAGCCCTCTAATCCCAGCTGTTTTACCAAAATTGAGAGGTTGTTACCTCTCCCTGGCTGTTGGGCCAGTCACAGACATCCATGTGCTACATATACAAGGTCATTTATCTCTCATGATGGGGCATTTGTCAGATGGGATGTGTTCCATGGATCCATTCTGTCCCGTCCCCTCAGGCTGATTGACAGATTCTGTACCTGTCTTCTTATTTCAGCGGTGCAGATTGATCACACAGGCTGAGAGTGTGAGTAGCGTGTGGAGCTTTCCACTTTGGAGATTCCTGCAGCTCAGGAGAGAGCAAAAGTCAATCCTCATTAGCGCTCATCAAATAAACTGCACACAAAATCTCATTTTAGAGTGAACTTGGATGCAACTGAAGGATCATGATTGGAGTAGCAGCGATGCTTGCTGTCTGAGACGAGAACTCAAGCTGCAGTCACATTTGCTTCTCAGTAATGCTGAAGAATCGCCAAGAATAGAGTTTCCACAATCATTAAGACCTCTGTAATATGTCAAATAAAACTATTTGCATAGAATCGATTGAAAGACGTCTGACAGTTTAGGAAATTTAAGTAAATTTCTCTGTAATGGATTTTTAAACTAAGTGACATTTAAGAGTGGTGGCTCCATTTTAGATGTGCAAAACATGAAAATAACACACTCACCATGAATATGAAACACTTTGGTGTTCCCTGGCTTTTTTCTTTTTTTTTTTGAAACCATTACAGGCACAAACTGCATGTTTTTCTATTATACAATCTATTATGATATTGGTCATTTTGGCTTTTTGTGCATAAACATAACATTATATTCACAATATTACAAAAAATGTAAATATAATGCGCATGAAGTAATATTTGAACGCTGTCATAAAGCATGACATTTTAATTTCTTTTTCATTTTATAGTTGTTTCCAGTTTTTTTTCAAATATTTATTAAATTTGACTCCCATGTTTTGAACTCTTTCTTACAGCAGAAAAAATATATATATATATTTTTTACAGATGTTTTATTTGTTTTTTGTTTTTTTTACAAACACAGATGTGTTGACTGCCTCTGTCAAGCTTTCAATATGGTAACCTAAAAATAGCAAACATTCTTTTACAACTAATAGGAAATACACATTTATTTATACACATTTAAATATATTCATAATTGTTTTGAGCAAAACTATCAAATCACCTTACCAATTATTGAAAAAGACTGAATTTTTTCTTCTAATAGATTCAGTTTCCTGTTTTGCACCCTATTCATGGAAAATAGCAACACTGCTATTGAAGCTATTCAGACTCTATAAAATGGAACTTTCTAATATTTTTATGATTGTGGATGTTCTGTTATGAGATTAGGAGGGTTTTCATGCTGGCAGAAATGGGGAGGCTTGCTCTGAAAGCATGCTGAGCGTGATGTTAGGGCAGGATTGTTGCCTTCAGATAGCTGGATCAATGACGGAGTTCAGGACATACTGGAGGGAGACGTGCATGACTGCCTGGGTTCTGGATTTGGCAGGGTTTTGGCCTGGGATGCACAGAAGAAGATGCAAGAAACTTCATGAATTTTTACAAGGTGTATTAATGTTCACACACAATTCAGATATTCCCTTAGCCCCTATTTAAAGAAAATCCTTTGATAGCTTCATTTTGCGAAGTTTGATAGCTTCTTACTTGATCAGTTGTGCATGCAATCACAATCTACATAACCAAACAGAATTTTGATTTGTAGACTATTCGTTTTTAGCGTTATTAGTGTAAATATGTATGAGTTTGAGAAAAGTGTCCCACTCCCACTGCAATTAGTAATCAAAAGAAATGTTTTTAACACTCATGCATTATTTAGTTAAGCATTTGTGTCACAACAAAAAACTTACAAGAGCTGAAGAGACACAGCACTAGAGTCTTACTGGGTTCTTAACTGCACACATTTGTGTTTAACACACTGTTTAAAGATCACTGTTATCGGAGCACAGGGTAACTAATTATATGCAAATTAATCTTCATTATACCTTTTTAAATGTGTATGACAGTGTGTAACTGTGTGTGTGTGTGTGTATGAGAGATGAGGGTGACTGCTATTAAAGGTATGCCTGAGGTTAGAGGACTGGTGTTTTTGACCATCGCTTCAGCTCAATCCTCAGTCCTCAGAGGCGCTTCTCGAATGGCTAATCTGTCTGCTGGAGTGCCAGTATAATTGTCTGAGAGTGCCGCCCTGAAGGATTGGTTTAGCTGCCACTGCTGGTATTACTGCATGAAATATCATACATTATTTTGATGAACAGCAATAGGTCATATATTAATCATACATTGGAATACTCTATTCTGATTGGTCAAACATGCCACCTTACACAAAATTGTTTTAACATTCTGCACTTATTCTATTGTTGTCAAAATTACTTTATATTCCAGAATGCATTTTGTTTTTACATTAACTGCTGTGCCGACATAGCAGAACCTGATTTTGCTGAGTTCGACATGTCCCTGGGTCAACATCTTTGTCACAACAACATTGTGATTAGCCAATCAGATTTGAAGAACCAGTTTATAGTCTAGAAGCTTAGGCTTACAATCAGTACTTGGTGCTTGTACATCAGTGTCAGTCATCTATCATTAAATATGATCAAAATCAGGACGTGGATAGATGGATTGCAAGGTCATCAAATTTGACAAGGCACTCCACTCTATCTGTACTTGATAGGTAGTTGACCTTATGTTATTAATAATGATATTATTACAGACCTGATCAAACTGTATTTTATTTATAGAATCATAAAGGTTTGAGGCATCAGATATCATATCATGCATGTTAGATTTGTGTATTTTGACTAGACCTAAACAGTCAATAAATGCTCTGTGGATTACGGATTACAGCTCATTGTATCATGTTGCTCTAGGTCGAAGGCTTTTCTTTACATCTAAAAAAAAAAAAAAAATGCTTTTCTTTAGCTGTTATTCACGACTTAACCACAAAAAGGGTCCAGTTTATATATATTATTTTAATTTATGTGAATTGTTTGGCCTATTTAGCTGTAACTGATGACATTTTTACCCATGAGATACACCCACCTGCGTTTATGTGGCATGTCTAACAAATAATGGGCTCTGAATCTTTCTGTTGTGTCTGAATGCATGAGTGAGCATGCTGCAGTGCATTGTGGGCCCCACTGGGGCTGTGAACTAAAGCATTGTGCTCTGCATCCAAACCAATGTAAACTATACCTAAAAAAAGACTAAATGTCTATTGCTTGTGTATAATTATTGTCTTACTTAAAAAGTGTTATAGCGATTTTCTAGTACATTTTGTCCTCTACTTGTCTTCATTTAGTGTTAGACTTTGTCTTTTTTTGTTTTGCAGTCTCAAACATTGTGTCCTTAGTGGTAGGTCACTTTTAACAATGCATTGTTTTGTGGCTTTGTAGGCCCCTGAGAGTCTTCTGGAATCTCTGGAGACACATCTAAACACGCTTGAGGGGAAGAAAGTGTAAGTGCTTTTATTCCTTTGAATAACATGAAGTACTAAAATAAATGAGTCTCTGCTTTATCTCAACAAACAGCCTTTATTACTTTTATTACAAAAAGTAATACTATTCCTCCTTTCCCTGTGTTAACAGTGATGAGTAAGTATTTCTACAGAATTAACTTGTATGTAGACATGATTATATTTTCGTACTGTAATGGTGATGTTGTCGTCATTGTGATGTTCAAAGTTCTATAGACTGATGGTTGAACTTTAATTTTACGTTTCAGCATTTTAAAATGCTGAAGTTCCCTCTCTCTATAGAATGAATTAGTTTTTGGTCTAGCTTTATGATTAAGTTCACTCTGTACAAGCTGAACCAGACTGAACTTAACATACTAACAGTGCCAGCTCAGAATTGATCGATTTCTCAATACGGATTTCAGTGTATTCAGTGTCTGAATACTCCCATGTTCCTCAATGCATGACTTGAGGAGGGGGATATTTTGGAATTGTTTATATTTTCTGCAAAATAAAATAAAAAGTAGCAGAGTAATAATATATTTTATTTTTATTAATAATGCCTTGTTGACCTGCCTGCTGTTTGAAATTTATTCTTCGTGTCATGAATTATTATAATTCCATCATTTAACCTTTTAAGTATGATTTTTTTTATCTTATTTTTTTCCATTTTCTATCACTAGGTCACCGACTAAGGTGAGTAATGAATAAAACTACATTTTTAAAAAAGTAATTATGCAGTATAACACTATAGATCAGAAGTTTGGGGTTGGTAAGATTTTTTTTAGGTCTTTAAAGTACAAATAATATAAAGGTTTTCTATTTTAATATACTTTAAAATTTATTCCTGTTTAACAGAGGTGAAAATCCAGCAGCCGTTACCCTAGTATTTAGTGTTGCAGAAATAAATTTAACATGCTCATGTATTGCTGATTTATTTTTTGTGGAAACCATAATGTTATTTTAGGATTCACATTTACTTGAAACAGAAATATCTTATAATAAATATCTTATCACTTTTGGAAGCTTTAATGCATCCCTGCTAAATAAAAATATTAATTTCACATAATCTGACTGACCTCCAACTTTTGAATAGTAGCTTATATTATTCTGCATAATATTATACAGCAATATAAAATAATATTTTGTGTTATTGTGTATTAAATTTAATATATGGCAAACCCAATATGACACATATAGAAGGGGTCTCCAACAAATAATGGAACACCTGTTGGGACCCCTGCAAAAAGCGCAGAGCCCACCGCTGCAGCAGTAGCCTTTAATGAGACCGCCGTAGCAGAGCCTGCAAAAGCAGCACCAGTTACAACCACCATCAAGTAAGATCAAAAAATGTATAAAAATATCTCATCATACATAAAACAAATCCTTGAAATATATGATGCATCACCCTCTCTTGTCTTTTTTCTCTCTACAGCAGCGGCTTTAATGATCTAGTGGATTTTGATCTGTTGGCTCCAACTGCAGGTGCTTCAGCAGCTCCCACAGCATCATGGGGAGGTGAGCTGGTGTCATTTAGTACAGTATGTTCTGTAGAGTGTTGTTGGGTTATTGTATTACATTCTTTAATATAGTTTTATCTGATCAGGTCAAGTGATCACATTTCAGGTTCAAAGTGTGTAAAACATCACAGCATGTACAGTGGGTACGGAAAGTATTCAGATCCTCTTAAATTTTTCACTCTTTGTTATATTGCAGCCATTTGCTAAAATCATTTAAGTTATTTTTTTTTCTCCTTAATGTACACACAGCACCTCATATTGACAGAAAAACACAGAATTGTTGACATTTTTGCAGATTTATTAAAAAAGAA
>JAUCMR010000035.1:18712635-18744593 GCA_032357425.1 Enteromius argenteus | reverse complement strand
GAGAAGTGATCGCTAACAAGAACATAGTCTTGAGAGTGAGATGGTGATCAGAAATCTCCTCTATGGGCTCGAAGGGCAGTCTGCACAGAGCCTCTAGCACCACAGCCAGGTCCTACGTGGGGACACGAGAATGTACTGGCGGTCTCAACCTTAACGCACCGCGGAGGAAGCGTACTATCAGGAGGTGTCTACCAAATGACTTGCCATCGATCGGTGAGTGGTAGGCTGATAAGGCCACCGCATGCACCTTCAATGTGGCGTGGGATACCCCTGCAGAAATTCTAGCCTGCAGATACTCAAGAACTGTACTGACTGGGCAGTTGACAGGGTCCTGCTGGGGAATACTGCACCATGAAGTGAAGAACTTCCACTTCAGGTAGTACACTTTCCTCGTTGAGGGAGCTCTGGATTGGAGGACGGTCTCTACCACATCAGCTGGGAGACCCAAAGCTAAGAGTTGTGCCCACTCAGGGGCCACACCCACAGCTTCCACAACTCCGGGCGGGGGTAAAAGATGGTGCCCCCTGCCTGTGAAAGGAAATTCCTCCTGACGGGAATCTCCCATGGAGGGCCGTCTAGGAGATCTATCAGGTCAGAGAACCACACTCGGCCCGGCCAGAATGGGGCTACTAACAGTAGTCGAACTCTCATCAGAACTCCCGGGAGCAGAGTGATCGGGGGAAAGGCGTACAGACGCAGCCTCGGCCAGGTCTGTACCATAACGTCCAGTCCCAGGGGAGCTGGAGGAGGTAGAGAAAACCAGAGGGCAATTGGCCGAGAAGACAGACCCCCCTGATGGCTGATATAAGAGACCACTGCTATGTTGTCGGCGTGCACTAACACATGATGATCTCACGTATCACATTGAACGCAGCTGCCATTAAACCCAGCAATCTCTGAAACTGCTTGACAGTGAGTGATCGGCCTTCTTTCACTCTCTTGACTGACTTCAGAATCAAATCTACTCGAGCAAGAGACATTCGTGCCTGCATCTTGATCGAATTCCATACCACGCCTAAATAAGTGGTCCTCTGTACCGGAGTAGGCATACTTTTCTTGCCGTTCAGTCTCAACCTCAGTAGTTTCATGTGAGCGAGGACTACATCTCGATGTTTGATAACTTCACTCTTCGACTGCGCTAAAAACAGCCAGTCGTCGATGTAGTTTATAATGCGGATGCCCTGAAGCCGCAACGGAGCTAGAGCTGCATCTACTAATTTTGTAAACGTGCGGGGCGAGAGTACTAGACCGAAGGGAAGCACCTGATGGCCCCGAAAGCAACTTCCTGTGAGAAGGATGAATGGACACGTGGAAGTACGCATCTTTTAGATCTATCGTGACAAACCAGTCCTCGGACCTGATTTGTGACACGACTTGTTTTAACGTGAGCAGATTCAGAGCGTGATCACTCAGGGGCGTTCCCAAAGCGTCATGACGCAGCTCAAAGTTCCCGAAAAGGAACTTTAAGTAAGCTCTACAGATTTTTTGACAGAAAATATTTAGACACATTCAAAAGTGTGAAAGGTCAGGCTGCAGTGTCATTAGATAGCAAACATACAAGCAGTGCATCAAACATATGTACTGTGTGTACTACTGTTCAAAGGTTTGGGCTCAGAAAGATTTTTTAATGTTTTTTAAAAAAGTTTCTTACGTTCACCAAGGTTGCATTTATTTGATCGAAAATACAGTAACATATTGTGAAATATTATTGCAATTTTAATGAACTGTTTTCTATTTTATATATTTTGGATTTTTTGTAGTTTATTCCTGTGATTGCAAAGCTAAATTTTGAGAAGCCATTATTTAAATTCAAAGTCACGCAATCCTTTAGAAGTCATTCTAATATGATTTGGAGCTTTAGAAATATTTCTTAATTTAATATTTTTTTATTATTTTTTTATATTGTAATACATATAAAAATGTATTTCAAATAATTTTGAGGAACCTTGAACTCTACAAGATCTGTATCAAAGATCTGGTTAAATTTTTTTATTTTTTTTTTGCCCATGCCCAACTCTTTGGTTCAAACCACATTTTCCCCTCTGGAGGGATTGTTTATTTATTTATTATTTTTTTAAGATGTTCGTGCAGGAAGTTATAAGGATGTCCAATGTCTTGATAAAAGTAGCCCACCAAGATTCCTGCTAATATGAGACACTTGGACAGACTTTTCTAAGAGACATGACCTCCTGTGCTTCAGGCGAAGCTGCCAACATACACAAGAGAGGAGCAGAGCACTTCAAGCATGCAAACAGCTAATACAAACTAAACAGAAATGGTTCCTAAGCAAACACACCGATTTGGCACAGGGAGTCATTCTGCTCCGATATGGGCCCAGACTTGGTCTACAATTCAGCATGTAAGTGTTCTCAAGTCAGTAGCTTAAAACAAGTTCAGCATTTTACAACGAAATGATAAATAGTTGTTGTCTTCCATTTTTGGTTGAGAGTTTTGGTTAGACTGTTGCCTTCAGCATTTCAGAGTTTCTTATAGTGTTTGACTGTCAGGGTCCTGTTCAGTGAGCTCACAGGCTATTTAGTTGTTCTGCTAAACCTCAGTGTAATATATACAATATTTTTGTACAAAGCACTTACAGTTAGTACAGCACTCTGGAGACTTGCATTGAGGTGTCTTCAGAGAGCTTCTGGGTTAGAGGTACCATAAATACTCACATACCTAAAACACACACACACATCCTTTGCTTAAGATCAAAAAAGCTATTCAAACTCCAATGCTAATACAGAATTCAGTATACCAGGACCAGAAATCAGAAGTTAAAGTGATTGAATTACATAATGACATCTGCATTACTGTCAATGAGCTTCTTGTCTGGCTGAAAGTCAAGTATTTACATATAGCGGTAAATAGCTAAATGGCATTGGCCTCACTATTTGTGTTAGATCACTTCAAAGAACCAAGTTCAAAAGCAGCTCTTATTCCCCTCGTGTGACCTTTGACCTGCCTTGCATTTTTCAGGCGAGTCTCATTACGCTGTATGGCTGGTTTCATTGTGCTTCTCCTTATCTCTCAGTCTGTTTCATTTTGTGTTTTGTATATTGTTTTTGAGTCACCTGTTCATGTGATAGCATGCTTGATTACCCAGTCAGCCTCTGCCAAACACGTGCAAGCACTTTGCATGATCACTTGAGATGATTAATCATAGCAGCATCATAGTTAATGATGGAAATTTCATGCTGACATAGAACAAGTCAGTGGGTTTGCCAGAATTTGTTAGATTAGTGGCATTGAAATTTATAACGGATATTCAGAGTTTTGCTAGTTGCTAGTTATTGCAGAGTTACGCGGTACTTGTTTGCAATATTTACAAGCAATATTTACTGCTATGTTTTCTGACTGTGAAGTTATGTTAAATCTTAATCTTACAATTTAGATTTAATGACAGATGTTTTTTTTTTTGTAAATGTATTTTTTTTTTTACGAAGTGTTAAAAGTTTTTATTTTTGTTATTTATTTTTTTATTATAATAATTGATTTATATGTAATAAATGTAATTTATTTAATTTTCAACATTGAATATTTAATTTTTTTTTTGTTTTTTTTAAATAAATTTTGAATAAATTTTTACCTGCTTTTTGAGTACATGAAATTAAAATGCATGTGAAATCAAATCAAGCTGTGCTTGGTCACTTTACATCTCTATCTTTCTGCAGCTTATTCTGTAACTTTTTGGTCAAGCATCTCTTGGTTTTTTTTAATTCATACTCATATATTCATCTTTCTTTTGCACTCCTCACACACATATATACTGTAGCTCCAACTTTATTCACCTACTCTTTAAGTGCCCTTTTATCAGTTAAGAGTCTGCGTTTCAGAAGAAATTAGTATACAATTTAGAATAATTTCTGTCTGGAACTCTCTGTCTTTCCATGTCTGTCACTGACACCAGGTGAACTCAGAAATTCTTTCAGTTCTCTGGAAACTCACCAAGGTCTGAGGTGTGTATTTCTCTCGGCTCCCTCCTGCTGAGGTTTTTATTGGGATATAATGATTGTGCTTGTTAAAATCAGCAGAAATCCCTCACCGGGAACTATTGTGTTTGAATGTTTCCTTCTTGAGATGCAGCTCAGTGGGATTTTCTATTAGAATCACCACAGGGCAGGACCCTACAATGCGTTTCATTAAGACTGTTTTAAAGTGGAACTAAACATTTGGGCATTGTTTTGTTCCTGAACAGCATGGAGAAAATGCAAGACACATTTACTGACATTTTAAAGCCTTGTTCTTTCCATGTCCCACCTCTTCTAATTCAATTACTCACTTGCTGCTTCCTGAACTACCAACTGCTAAATCTTTTCACTTTGTTCCTAAATACAGTATTACTTTCTAGCACATATGCCGTGTCAAATTCACAGTTCTAGCCTATTCAAATTATCCATGCAATTTCCGTTAAAAGTGCAGAGGGATCCCCTTACTCCCACAGCAGGTTCTTATTGAGAAAACTCTCCACTGATAGAGTTTGTATTGGCAAGTATAAATCACGGCACAGGGAGTATAATTTCTTAATTCCTGGAAGTCTAGGTATTTTGGTGCACACTATGTCAGTATGTGAGTGTGTGTGTGTGTGTGTGTTAATACCATACATCACAGCTTCAGCAATACCAGGTGCTGGTTTTCAGAGGTTAGGGAGGAAGTTCAGCAATCCTCTTTAATCAAGAACATCCTTCACTGTCTTTTCTGATCCTTTTTAGATATTTCTCCCACCCTGCTGTTATCTGACCCGTGTTGTTGCCTGCTTGATTCAGTGAGAGTCCAGTCTTGTATAAAAGGCCCAATAGGCTCATGGAATAGAGTAAAAGCTACTGGAATTCCTGTAAGGAATCACAAAACCTTATCGCTGAACTGAACACCTCTGCAAATACAATTACACCGCGGATAGCAAGTCCTGTTATTATGAACCAGATAACCCAGAGTGAGCACAGAAAATTGCATGTTTACACTTGATGTTAGATCTTCTCTGAATTTATTTCAAAGCACAACTAATAACACTGCTAGCTTGACTAACAGACTTCTGGGAACTACCATTCCTTATGTAAGAAGAAGAAGAAGCATAGATAAAGAAAAGAAACTGAGTCTTTTTCTTTTTGCTGTTGAGTTGCTTGTGTGAGGCTATTTATAGTTTGTCTTGTTTTGCAAAGTGAGGGTGTCCAGTAAGACTATTTCCATAGACTGTTGCTAGGTAGAATTCGTAGTTTTGAATACAGCAATTTAGCAAACAGTGAAACAATTCACTGAAATAATTCAGCAGTCCAAAAAAAGCTTCTGTGTTTCATTATTTAATATATTGCCCAAATATATAGCGTTCATTTTTTTCCCTTGATTCTGTACACTAGCTTACATATTGGCATTGTGTACCCCATTTGGTAAAAATATTTTTCAATATATTTGCCTAAATATATTTCACTTATATTTATTTGCATATTTTTAATTTCTATTAATGTAAATATATTTACATTTTAAAAGTTTGTAAATGTATTTTATTGCCACTTAAAGTAAATGTTTAATATATGTTGGTTTTTAAAGGTTTAAAATATAAATATTTCCTTAAGCTGCACTGTTTACGAAGCACATATATTTTGGCCAGAATTTAGGAGAATTGTTTTATCGAAAATATTTTTACCTCTTCTAATATAGTGCATTTGGTGGTTCTCAGTTGTAAATCACTTTGGATAAAAAGTGTTTGCTAAATTACTAAATATTAAATTCCTTTATTTACTGAATTAAATAAATCTGCAGTGTTTGTATCTGTTAAACTATCAGCTTTAACAGCTTTATCATCCTGCCCGGCTGGTGTGTAGAGTGTAATGAAATATGGACCAAGTGTGCTCCAGTCTGAGCCTTTTTGTGCTTTTATCTGAGCCTCTGTATCACACTCTTGCCCAATTTATCGCTCCATTTATCTGTATGTAACTCTGTGTGACAGTGTTTGGACAGCTAGTGTTTGTCTTTTTGTCATGTAATTTACAAAGCTTACGCCTCTCTGAAAGATCATCCTATTACGATATTTTTAGTAGAATAAATATTTGATAGATTAAGCAAGCTAGGATTATATTTAGTGACATCGTCTCAAACCTGGCGCTGTCAGAGTCTAGGTTGCTCCTTGTTCTTGCAAATCATTTCCAGTCTATTTCTGACATGTTTAGTCACCTCATACATGGGAGAAAAAATATACCCAATGTATCCTTTTTACACATTTGTATTATGTAATCAAAATGATTAAAATTGTCATATTAATACATTAAAAATAAATAAATATTGTTATTATATATTTTTTTATAAATGTATAGGGGTAAAGTTAGCTATTTAGGTTTTTTAAAAATTGGTACGGTAAAATGAAATTGCATTGTATTTAATACAGAAGGAAGTAAGGAGTGTCTTGGTTGTCTTTTTTTTTTTTTTGAATGCACTTAACTTCACTATCTCCCACATTTAGCCTGGGCAAGGCTACGATAAAGTAACATGGGCCTGGGGCTAGAAGGAATGCACTTTAACAAGTTGCCCTTGAGTCACATTTTAAACCTTCAGGGAAGTGTCTGAAGGTCACCAAATATTCATTAGCTTCCTCAATGAACCAGTTCCTTAATGCTGCAAAATCTTTCAGTTCCTTAAAGTGTTCTCTAGTTATCTATCCAGAAAATTCCATTGTAATTTAACATTCTAGACAGGTTTCCTATCTACATATTTGTTCATATGGGAACAGTAATTGGTATGCGCCAGCAATTTGAACATTTTTGCCCTTGGCATGCAGTGTTGGATAAGGGCCAAATGCTCTGGCCTTTCAAAGCAGTCACAGTGACTAAGCATCTCTGTAAGGGGACCCTAAACACTTCTAAGTCTGTAAGAATGCACATACCATACTGTACGAACCAGATATCTTGCACACACACACTGTAGGCCAGGGTTCAGCTGGAGCACTCCTCTCAGACATGCTCATTTGTGAAACATGATCCTTCTTATCATTACGAGACAGTTCAGCTAATTCAATGGCCTTGTGCACTGTAAGGTGAGCGAGGTAATGTTCACAGTGACATAAAAAAGACACACACACACACACGTTGGTTTTTGTGATTTATGGGGACTCTCCATAGGCGTAACGGTGTTAATACTGTACAGACTGTAAGTGGTATTGCCCTACACTGACCCTACACCTAAACCTACCCCTTACAGGAAACTACAGGCAATTTTAGATTTTCAAAAAAACACCATTTAGTATGTTTTTAAGCCTTTTGAATTACGGGGGCACTGAAAATGTCCTCATAAATCACCTTCATATTGCAATACCTATGTCATACCCATGTCATTATACAAATTTTTTTCCTCATAAACCACATAAACATGCACACACACACACACACTATCTCTAAAAGTATATACTGGGAACAATAGGCTTTGTCTATTCAAAAATCTGATGAACAGGCAAACTGAGCCACACATGCAATAACGTTTTGTGTGTGTGTCTGAGGTTGAGACTACCTTTTACCTAGACATATTGCAGTACATGTCTCAGCAATTTTGGATTATTTAAAGCTATATTACCTCATCCGGAGCTATTTGCAAACTTCTGTTGCAAACTTGTGACCTTGCTTTGGTAGTCATCACCTGATACCACACCACCACACACCAGTGTGTTTCTTTTTTTATTTTTAATTCAATTGCTTAAACTGTGTACACTGCAAAAAAAAAAAAAAAAAGTACTGGACATTTTGTGCCAGGACATTATCCATTCATTTTCTGGATATTTGCATCATTCAAAATACAGGTAAAACACCTTTGTATATCGATTACTGTAAATCTAACTCAAAATGTTTCGACAGCTTTTGAGACAACTAGCCCCGGTCCCTTTTCCCCCTGTTCCAACCATGGGAAAGTTTCTTTGAAACCACGCGTGAAAATATTACATAAAACCTTTATGTTCTGCTTCAGATAAGATTTGACAATCTATTATCGACTTTTACAGCTAATAGTTTGGCGATAACAGCACACGCAACCGCTGTTGACACTCTCTGTGTAACGTCTTCCTGTCTGATGCAGCGCGTGCACTTGTTGAGTTCAGCGCTATTTAAAGGGGAAGCAACATGGCACACGCTTTAGTCAAACAGGAATCTGTCGAGTGGGAGATGCAGAAGTTAGCAGACCAAAGCAAGACCTTTGTTTACACGAAGAAGAGGGGGTATGATGTTACACGCAACCCCCACTTGAATAAGGTAAAAAAAAGGACAATGTTTTAGTAACTTTACAACGTTTTTTTAAAAAATAACATTTTGTGTTCACTGTTTGCTAATACTACAGCAAGGCAGTGGATATCAGTTTCGAGAGGAACTATATTTAGGCTTAAAGGGCCACACACTTTCTTTGTCCGCTGTTGATGTCTGTGTCAAAAGCAAGTCTGTTTGTAGTTTACAGGTGCTCGTGAACTGACGTTGGTCATGACTTCAGGATAAGCGCGCTAAGTTTTCTTTTAACATATTAAGTCTGTATTTACCAGATGTAATGTTCACAGATATTGTTATTAGTCCCCACACTACGCTATACTTCAAAATAAATAATAATACAAGACGTATAATCTAATGTTTATAATCTTTTGGTAAGATCAACAGCAGCCTCTGTCCAAGGTGCTGACCAGTCGTTGCTATGGCATCACCTTAAGAACTTGCTCTGGACGTGACAGTGATGCTGCAGGGTCCAAATATTTGCTTTGTTTGCTTGTATGTATAATATATGTACTGAATTAAAAACTAAAAATGTTTGTTTATATTAGGGGTAGAATTCCATTTACTAATGCAAGTTCTTATATTCTATTTAAAATATTCACTCTTTGGAACATGCATTGCATGCAAGTGTTCCAAAAATTATATCTAATTTGTTAGTAAAATAAAATTGCAAGACTAGTCCAGTGCCAACTTATAATATTACAGTACAGACCAATGTCTCTTTTAACCTTAAAATTAACAGTTTCTGGTAACTAAAATAAATGCTTAAAATAATAGAAAATCTTAAGTTAACCCTAGAGGTGAAACAACGGATTCTTGCTCTCTTTTTTTTATTCTGGCCTTGAATGAAAACATTACTGACCTTAGCCAGTTGACTGGTGCATTTATTGTTTATTTAACATTGATAGTGATTCAGTGTGAAGTCCTAATCGCGCAAACATGACTATGATTCACTGTTTTATTTATTTATTTTTATTTTTTTTATCTGCTACCAGACTAGTTGTTTGAGAAAACAGTTAAAGGGGTAGAGCATTGTTTGCCCTTTGGAATATTTTTAATTTTTTTTATTTAATTTTTTGTTTTGCAACATGCTTTTTTAATGCACACAATATCATAACATTGACATGTTTTTATTAGCTGTCTACTGTTTGCTATGCTAGATTTAATTAATTAGAGTGTTTCCTTCCCTTTCATGGCTTTCAGAGAAGATTTTCTATAAAAACACTATAGATATTCTATATATATATATATATATATATATATATATATACACTACACACTATCTGACAGCAACATATCACTACCATAACTTTCAGTTGCAAGCACGCATTTGAATATTATGCTTTTTTTGACTTTCAAAGTTTTTGTTTATATAATATATGTGTGTTCTATGTATATTTATTATGTATATATAAATACATACACATGCATGACTCAAAGACGGAAAAGGGTTTAAGCATAAATACAATAAGTGTAATAATATTTTCAATTGTAAAACTTTTCTGTTTAATTTAATCGCAATTAAATTGTTTTTTTTTTTCTGAGCAAAAAATAAATATGATAAATTCTGAAAACACCTAAATGTCATTCAGTTCACATCAAGAACGAAACCTAAGGATAACTATAAAAATAACGAAATTAGCGTCCACATCAGCAAACAATATTGTTTGTCTATTCTAAGCACACTTGCGTCTGCCGCTAAATTCTCGAGCTCATGATTGCAGCATAGATTCTGATTGGCTGTCAATGTATGTACCGTTCATCATCAGTTGGAAAAAAATCACTCTATAAGTCATTCCAACAATATAGTTTCATTGTGGTGTGGAATTCTTTAATACTGAGAATGATTTTGAGAACTACATCTTTATCATTATCTTTATAGTTATTGTGCTTGGTGTGAATGGGCCTATCAGTTTTGTCAGGCATATTTACAACAAAAATCAACTTATGACACACAGAAAGACTAATTACTTTCACCTCAAATACTATTTGTTATTTTACATTTGTAAAATTTACCGTCCGCTATCTTATGTTTTGCCTATTTGTCAGAAATTAATTTTTTTACTAATTTAAAACACAGTAAAATGTAATATG
The DNA here is from genome assembly GCA_032357425.1 of Enteromius argenteus. Taxonomy (NCBI): domain Eukaryota; kingdom Metazoa; phylum Chordata; class Actinopteri; order Cypriniformes; family Cyprinidae; genus Enteromius; species Enteromius argenteus. The sequence continues at coordinate 18,734,271 of JAUCMR010000035.1, read as the reverse complement.
CTCCCTTATTCTTTTATATATTTTAATATGTACAAGTCAGAATAAGCACGTTATTTAAATGTTTACATAAATATTGTGCTACACTGAATGACAATGTAACATTATTTAAAAAAATTTCGACATTTTATTCTTCAAAAACTTAACCTTAAAAGTAGACCCTTTACATTTAATGTGCTTTCTATGAACATAAAATCACTTTTGTAAATTTCTTTTGATGCAGACATCTTGACGTCTTTGACTCATGTATATATTTAAAAAAAAATACTGTTTATATATTAAATATATTTATATATATATAAATTATATTAGTATAAATATTAATATTGTAAATACATGTAAATATTTTCAAAATATATACTTTGTGTATTTATATACACATAATAAATATACATTATACTATATACATATACTTTATCCTATTAGCGATTATGTCAGCGTTTGACCCTCATTTGTAACTCGCTGTCACTAATCTTTGGTCAATTTCTCTTTGGACTTTTTTAGTCATTTGCTGCGTGTGCCTGCACTCTGCTCTTTTCTTTCATTAAGGCGGACTTTATGTCCACTTGAACCATTTGCGTCAGTTTCCCGTGCTGAAATGAAGGACCATAGTCTGATCAAACGTCACGTCTCTTGGCATTCAGCCACAGGTCAGATACTGATGACAACACAGCACACTGCCTGTCGTTAAGGTTAATGACTTCTAATCTGCACAAGAGATGCCACAGAATGAGGTCATACTTTCAATCCAGGTGCACGCTACCAGAAAGCTCTGAAAGGTGTCTTTATGTATACATGAATGCATAGGGTTGGTTGAGGTATGAAGATCACGGGTCTGTTTGTTGTCTTTTTTTCCTGCACACTCCAGTCATTTCAGCTATGTTGACCCCGGCTAAAAAATAACATTTTCGTAGGCCTATAAATGATGCAGAGGCACTCTTTAATCAAGACTGGCTATTGAAGTAAAACATTTTCAGTGACCCACTCATTATAGAGGTCATGATGCTGTTTTTTAAGAATATAGGCTGTGTTTTTAGATCACTTTAATCTGAAAAGGTCTTTCTGTAATGGCAAGATGTTAAATATTTATAATCGACCTTGGATATTGAGTTCAAAAGCTTCTTACTGCAAAATAAACTAAGGGTTGACATGTGGCTCAAGGGCATTTTGTGGGCACAGTGTCGATTTCAATGTACTCTCAGTTGATGATCTATTTTGTGTAGCTTGCTATATAAAATTTGAACTATATAACTTTGGAATACGATTTGTGTTTTTGCATTTAGAGGTGACACTTTATAACCCTCCATGGTGCACTTTCCTTTAATCAAACAAAATCTTAAAATAATGGCTCTCATTAATGCGGCTCCTGTGTCTGTGGTGCTGTAAGTTGCCAGACTGGTGCCACAGCTTAAAGCTAATGTGGTGCTTCGGGGTGTGAGAGCAGCTCTAACGCTTTCATGTTTTTATGACGTGGCTTTCCAGTTCCACCCACGTCCTTGCCTCTAATGAGCTAAATTCAGTGTTATTGTCTTGTTTTATAGACAGAGACGTGATTTAATGAGATTATTTAAAAGAGAGGCTCTGGGTTTGCTCCGTTTCTTTGTACGCTTGAGAATCAGCCTTTGCTGAAGGCGTCAGGAATATTGTGTGAAATGCGAAACCTCTGACAATATAAAGGAAGAAGGATTACATAAATAAAAGAGTGAACATTCAGCACAAAAGACCGTGTGCTACTGATATTACAATTAGCAGAGCAATTATCAAACAGCTAAAAGAGTCGTTACGTCAGACTCAAGGTTGAGAACGAATGCAGAATGAAGAATTACATTGGAATTAAGATGCAAGGAAATAACATGAAACTTTTTTAAAACTCACACATTTTTCACACACAACTTTTGGAAAGTTAGGAAAATCTTTGGATCCTGCCTTGATTAGATTTATAGACAGAGATAGAAAGATAAATAGATAGGTTATAAGGTTAGAACTGTTGCGTAAATCCAAATTAATAGATTATTATCCACAAATAAATGTAAAGATATAAACTAAAATTAAACATACTGACAAATAAATAGAAAGAGATCCACAAATAAATGTCACAATTCACAAATTATTTACAGGCGAAGTTGTGTTTTTGATATAAAAAGATATTTGTGAATATGTTTTTTATTTGTAAATCTACTTTTATTTATTTATTCATTTATTTATTTACTTTTGTGAATTTGAAGTTTTTGGATGTCATTCTATTTTTTTGTCAATATGTTTCATTTTTGTTCATCTCTTTACACTTATTTGTGGATCATAATCTGTTTATTTGGAATTACACAAAAATTCTACCCCCATAATAGATAGATATATTGATACAAATGTTAGATAAGGTCAATGTTTATATAAAACCAACCTGAATAAAAACACACCGAGGTCTGTTACCGCCAGATCAACTGTTTACCACACAGTACTTTGGTCAAATGCTTACGTCTTTGTTTACGCACTTATATTTTCTGGACTGTGATGTGTCAGTTGGACATTGCTAAGCTTGAGGTTTGTGTAATCAATAAGATATCAATCATTCATCTGATGGGTCTTATTTCACGCTTAGATAGTTCTACTCGCTTGTAAATACAGTCCCACATCGAGTGAAACATTTGCTCTTTCATACAGCTCTCCGAAAAAAATAACCTCCAGAACTCATGACCCAAAACAAGGAAATTAAGAGAGAAGGTAGGAAATGACCCCTGAGAGGAGCTGTGCGAGGCCGTATACACTCGGTACACTGTGGTTCTCCAGTGGCGCATTGTTGCCTTCCCATGGGCTCGGCAATCACAGTGCTCGAGTGTTCTCCTGTTTTCTTGCTCTCAGCTGCAGAGAAGCAGAGGACAACATGCTAATTGATGCTGTGGGACTGCCAGCGTAGAGTCCTCACGTCCACAAGCTGGAGTTTACTCTCAGAGCCCCTCCCCGGTATCCCCTCTGACCTACTCCCTTCTCAACAGCCCTTCCCTGTCTCTGCCTGAAGTGCAGGCAGGATATTATCCTTATGTTTGAGGGAAGCTTTGCACAGTTAGAGACGAGAGCGAGGAGAAAGAGGTCTCTGTGGAGCATAGGAGAGAAAAAGGGAGCTGCCCTGCTCTCCACAGACCTCCTCTGTGTCTCTGCTTTATCTCTCATTAATGATCGCCTGTGTGAATCGAGGCCAACAGCGCTGGCCTCTGGCTCCGTGCCATGCCAGAGACCAAAAGCTCAAACAACGCAGCACAAAACTCTCCTAGCATCCAAGCCGAGATCCTGTTTCACATGGGGAAATGTGCTTTTAGGAGCACAGGTGACTAACAGATGCCCATTCAACTTGCGTTGGAAAACAAGAGCTCAGTTGGAAATGTGGCACCTTTTGGGCTGAGCACTGGAGACTTTAAGGCCCCCTTGTGGTTGTTATGTGTGCCAGTTGCCACCAAGTGTCACTGAGCTATTGTTTAGAGACAAAGAGGTCTGAAATACTGAGGGAAATTAGTCTGTTAGCATTAATTTCAGTGGAGGTAGCTAAGTGATATACAATCTTTAACAAAGCTTAAATGCAGATAAACTTCCATATCATCTGACGAACATGTTTTACTTTACTGGTTCATTAAAAAAAGAAAAAGAAAACTCAAATCTGTTTACTTGTTGATAACCTGTACTTTATATAATATAGTATTTATTTATTTAGTCATAATTCTGATAAATGGAATGGAGAAAATGCTTCTTTTTGCTGCTATGTTGTGTATTTCAAGCATCTACCAGCAGGGGCTAAGTGCAATAGGCTAACTAGAGCGTTGAGCGTTGACACAACTACTTAGCATGCTTACTGTTGTTTTCCCAGCAGCACACATGCTTGTCCTGTTCTGTCTCAAATGTGGAGTTGCATTTAAATGAAGGTAAATATGGGTGAGGTACATAAAATAAGCAAAACGTCAATGGCTGTCAAGTTTAACCAAGCGCAGAGCTTTTCATTTCTCCAGTATGAAGTAAAGCAGGTCAGTAATATTTGGTTGCAAAATTTGTCACAATTTCATTGTCTGCACTAATCAATTTAAATTCATAAAATGTAACTTTACTTAGTCATTGGCATTAGGAGAATAAATGATTTAATAGTAATATAGAAATGCACATTCAGATAACATGTTGGCGATTCATGCATTATATTTTAATCCATTCGTGTTCATTTTTTTGTTCTATACCAAAAAAAACTACTAGATAAAAATAAATTATAATATTAATTAAAATATTGTGTTAAGTGGTATGATTTCATCAATGAAAGGCAGTGCACATGGTCTGATATGTTGTGCTTTGATGTGTTTTTGAATTCTGCTCAGTCCTTTATATTTTCATTGTGTTCAATGTAATTCCATTCCAAAGAACATTCCTGAATTTAATTATGTTCCTTTAATCTTTTTTATATACATATATTTGTGTTGTGTTGGCAGACATCATTACATTTTGATCTCTTTCCTTGTCAGATGCTTTTAAAAAAAATGAAATGCAGGTGTTTTGCTCAGAAAATTGAATGAATGCAAGTGCTTTTATTTCAATGCTGATGTTTTCATCCTTAGTTGCAGAAGAGTGCATAAAGTAAATCTTAATGGAAGAAAAAGCCAACTTTATGCTAAACCACCATGGGACCTGATTTTAAAACTTCCCATGCCAGAAACTAACGAGACCGTTTTTGACATTAAAACTAACAGATGTTCTGTTGGCGTCTCAAACATTTTAATTAGTTTCACTTCTACCCTATAAGCTGTAGAAAGGTTCTCAGACAGTTGAGGCAACATACAGTAATGTCATGTTGTTATATTAAATCTCCTTTTTTTGATAGGTTGTGCTGATGAGATCTGTTCACAACAAAGATAATAACTAATGACAGATATAGTTAAAAATGTTTTATTTAAAACAATCAAAGCGTCTACTATAATATAATATAAACAGAATGTTATCATCCATTGGTGTGGAAACTGCAAGATGGTTGTCTTTATAGTTATCTTTCTTGGTAACAGAATACTTGTGTGGGTATTATTAGGAAGTGCCTGTGTACATTCAACTGAGATGCTTTTAAATGTGTGTAGAGTCTGTTTGCTAATGGCAAGGTGATGAAACAGTACTCGTTTTGTCTGGACTGGAGAGGATGTAAGCTCAGGGGCTGCTGTCGGTCACCTCTTTCTAGGTGGGCTCCAACAGTGTGTATATATATGTATGGTAGTCCAGGTGTGCCCAGGTGCATATGGGAGATACTGACCACCCACAGGGCAGTGGTAAAGCATTCCAGCACTAGACATGAGTGAAGTGGTTAAATGAGGAAAGTGCTCTACTGTTCACAGAGAGATTAAGTGCCAGTCACCCTTATCCAACTCTACACAGACACACACATACATGCATGCACATACAGATCGCTCAGACCGCCTTCTGATCACAATCTCCTTGCTTATTTGGTCTTCGCATTTTTCTCTTTGACAAATTGTTAGTCTCTAGACAGTGTTTCAGCAGAACAGTATTTAACTGAGACATGATGCAATTCATTAGTGTCATTTAGTTTGGAAATGGTTAGTCTCAGATATTAGAGTGCAGTTTTAACATCATAATATGTACAGGAGGCATTTTTAATCATATGTTCATGATATGTGTTTGAACAATAAAAAGTAAAAATCTAATTACATTGATTGTTTTAGCGACCCCAATAGCAAAAGTTCCAACGTGGTCTCATGAAAATATGTACCTCTGTGCACTTTTTATGCAACACCGTTTTTGCATGCCCTAATGCAGAGAAAAGAGAAATGTCCACTGAGTGGTGCTAAAACACAGGTTCAATACGTTAACCCTGTCACGTTTTTGTTATGTTGATATAGGTACATATTGCTGTGTTTTTATTATGTTACATATCCGGGGACTCTGTCTAAAAGTTAATGCCATAAACATGCCCTATATTAATAATCCAACCCTTAAACCACCCGATAGTGTTAACAAATGCAAAACTGATATAAAAAATGCATTTGTTGATGCAACCATGTCACTTCAATTTCAATTTATGCAGATTTGAACTGTTTTGTCAACCCGTAGTTACATGGGATTCGAACCAGAGCTCCTCTCCTCTCAAGTACATCTCTGTAAAACTACCATCTTTGAAAACCCATATATTTGGGTTGGATATGTGTGATGCTAAAATCCAAAAGCATCAGTTTTTAAAAACCTTTTCTCCAACTAATACGCCCATATCGGTCGTTCGTACAATAGCGGTGAAATACAACCCATCAGAGAGTATAGTACAATTGCACCCCTATTGGCAACAGGACATTTGCATATTAATGTTTTGTATTATTTTATCGGCCATGTGATTCAGGGTTGGGCTCATAAAACCCTATAAATCATAATTTTCCACAATTTTTGTATTGGGTAGGTTTAGGGGTGGGTTAGTGTGGTCAGTCGTACAAATTAAACCTAGTAAAATATGTTTTAATCACCGTGAAATTGGTGTAAAACTCTATACACTGCATTTAAACAAAATGCATTTTGATTGATAATCACTGTCATACGTCATTTCATGATGACAGACGCAATACAACTTTTGTCTTTTGTTTTCTTAAAGATGTGCAGTTTTTCACGTGGATGGCCACCCTGTTGGAGGGCATGTGAATGACTTAAGGATGTGAATGAATGGTGTCAAATTAAATTCCAGGCACAATATAGCCCTAGAGGGAGAGCGATGCTGATACTGTGTAGCAATGAAGTTCAACCATCCAGTGCAAAATAAATTCAGGTTCATACAAGAAGACGTATTTCTCACAATTAAGATTTTTTTCTTACAATTCTGAGTTTATATCTCACAATTTGGACTTTGTTTCTTGCAATTATGAGAAAAAAAGTCAGAACAGTGAGATATAAATAACTCAAAATTGCGATATATAAACTTGTGATTCTGAGAAGTAGTGTGTTAATTTCTGTGTTTATACAGTATCCCTCATTTCTGATTCTGTTCTCCAAAATGAATTGTGTAATCAACATTGCATAATAACTTTTATTTTGTTTTTCTGTGGTGGAAACAGGCATCAGTAAGTACATGTCTGTTCAAAATGTTTTACTTAATAGTGTGGAACAATGTTCATTTATTCAAGTTCATTTAGCTTTTTTTTTTTTCTTTGATTGTTGGCAGAGAGTGTTAAATTGAATCTATTTCTTTGACAGATGCTTTTAAGGAACATACTCAGAATTCTTATAATAATCACTGTTGCCATTTCAATCTCTAAGCAAAGTGCCCGCCTCATTAAGTACCACTCATCTGTATCAACTTAAACATCAAGGTTTGTTTTGAAAGCACTTGCTTGGGTGTTGCTTGTTATTTCTGTTTGTCCTTTTAATTTATTAATACATGAAGGCCAACGTATTTCAAAGCTTCCAGAAAATGGTTTGATATTTACCATGCAATTCTTGTGGTAGATTAGAATTTATAAGTTGAATTATCTTGAGCGCAGTATGTGTCCACTGAGAAAGGCTTCTGATTATGGTTATGGCTCCTGCTGTGCCTGTGTGTTAGGAATGCATGTCACATTTTAAATTAAAATCTCTGATTCTTAGATCGAAACTACAGATGCAAAGAACAAAATGGCTCTGGCAAAATGAACTCAAATCTTGTTTTATTAAATGAATACAGTAAATCTAATATATTTATTACAAATCCAGAAATTTGACAAGTGAATATGGCAGAACAAAAGAAAGGCATTAAAAATTAAACACAGTTGACAAGACATGTCATGAAACACATAGTATAGGAACACAAACAAACGAGTGCAATTTTTACATCTGTCAGTTTTCCTGGAATTGTTGGATTAGCCTTTAGCTTTTTTTCAGGGCTATTTAACTAACAGTCCATTTAGTCATCCATCAGGTGGCATTTATGGGTAGAAATTTTTAGTGATAGCATTCCCGTATTTTACTCTGATCTGAAACATGAGTTTTTTTGGACAGCGTCACAGCATATGGAAGACCATTTAATGAAGCATCAAGTTTACTTTTCCTGTTGGAAAAGAGCCCTTGCAGAATGTAGCCAATGCCTGCTTTCACTGCTCTGCTCTGTCAGTTTGCTTGGATCAGCTAGTGCAGACTGTCTGGTTGTTTTTATTTAATACTGTCGTTGGTGTCTCTGACATTGAGATTTTATGATTGGATGTGAGGTGAAGTGTCCTTGCCTCTATGGCACAGCTTGTGTAGCAAGAGGAAAACGGCAACAGTCACCCTTGACTCATCATTATCTGATGTTTGTTAGGATGGCAACACCATTTGAGATCAAATCAGATAAACTGACATCTTCTATCCAAGCAACATCAAGAGAAAAGTGCATCGGTTGCCTATAATTCAGACTAATGGACCTATTTGAATGGACAGTTTATGGAAAAATTCATCTGACAGGCAGATGGTAATTTACCCTTTGTTTTGAGGACATGACACATTCAAAAGATGTCAATAACTAGGTTATGAAAGCTTTCCTAGGTTAAAAAAACATTTTACCTAAGCAAAATGTGGCTAAAGCTACATGTGTAATGCACATTATATTAAATAAATTATAAAGTCTAAAAACATAGTAACTAGCTATCTTCATTTCCCAATAAACCTTGAGAATGAGACTCAACAGTGGAAATTATGCATAAAACTATTTAAAAGTTATCATGGGAATTAGTAGCTTATATAATCTTTTGTAAGTTTTGTTTAGATATCCATATGGATTCTGAACCCTGTTATATGGACTCATTTAAAACTTTACTGTTAATACAGTTCAATTAAATTATTTGAGATGCAATTAAATCATTTGTGGCTGAAATTCAAATGGCCATACATACCCAAGAAATATTTTCCATGACAATATTTCACCAATAAAGTCATGTCTGTATTTTCTGTCGGTTGTTTAGAATCAGAACTAGCGATATCAGATTTGCGAATAAATCACTTTTGAATCAGTTGTTCGAGTCAGTAGCTAACATAGCGGTTTGAAGCCGTTTGCAAATTCTAAAAATAATACGGTCGACTGCTGTTTGTAGCGGTTTTTCATTCTGCAAAACATGACAGTTACCAAACTAAAAAACAGAAAAGAAAAAGAAAGCCAGATTAAGTTGTTATTTACTTTAAATCCATTTGGCAGCATTGTATCGTTTGCACTTTGGCACACTGACACAGTCTGAAAAGTAGCCCACCTAAAGAGCCTAACACTCTGTTTTCTGCAGTTTTTCTCCTGTAATTGGTGTACAGTAAGTTTAATTTTAGGCTTTTGAAAGTGTTTTGATCAATCTTTGCTGTCACTTGAGTTCTCATATCCAACCATAGGATATGAGAACTCAATATTACTAAGTCCTATATTACCAAGTCCTGCTATTTATGTTTTTTTTTTCTAGACTACACAGATTTCTAGATTGCTTTGTTTCAGGTTGCCTTGTCAATATGTCATTCTCTCTGTTATTTGAAAACTCTCCTCTTCGGTTTCCTATTTAATCTTTTCTTTAGTTGTTCTGATCTTATTCCACAGTCCTCTGATGAAAAGATACAGCTGGAGATGATGGTTTTTGTTCAAGGAGAGATGATGCCAGACCATTTTAAGAATGATAAAGGAAAGTGGTGCACATTGAAAAGAAATGAAGAATGAAAGAACAGTGTTAGTGTCTGGTGGAATTTACCCAGCCTTGACTCGCTCTTGGCCATGAGGCTTGAAATTTTATTTAACATCCATTATGCAATTGGATCTTCAGAGTCTATTAATTTAATAAAAGAAAGGATGCCTACTAATTTAAATACAATAACCCCAGTCGAGGGGTGTTGTCTCATGGGAACCAATGTTCAAGTCTGGCCCGTGGCATGTCCTGGCCTTATTTCCACTTTTTTATTTCTATTTCAAGACCCACTGACATGAAAGTTGTTTGGTGTTTACTCTTATACATCTTTGCTAGGATGTGTAAATAAAGGAATAGTACACCTAAAAATGAAAAATTGCTGAAAATTAACCTTCAGGCCATCCAAGATGTAGATGAGTTTGTTTTATCACTTAATGTCTTGTGAAGTGAAAAGCTGTGTGTTTGTAAGACACAAATCATTCATATGTTGTTTCCGGTCAAAATACCACTCCGTAATTCATAATAATGCTTCCTCCAGTGAAAACATCCATCCCCTGTTGTCCTTTAACATTAGAATCCACCAACATATTTGTTTAGTAATGTTTTCACTTGTAAACTGTGCTTGATGTGTCCATATTTATCTCCTGATTTAGCCAAGATGAGTTTTTCCATGGAAGAAAGCAATATTACGGATAGAGGATTTCTGTTTGAGCCAGAAGCAATGGCTTTGAGTTTGAAGCATCTTTCTTGCAATGTTTTACTTCCAATTCTGATGAAATTCAAAATGGACTTTTAGCAGACACATTTAAAATGTCTTTCTTTTCTGGGAAAACTCAAATATAAATGGCTCATTCTGCACAGTTTTTTGTCTGATCAAAGTCTTTAGTGAATATGTCTCTAATAGCAACTTGGGTCGAGACTGTGACTTAACTGATCTTTGTTTTTCTTTTTTGAAAGGGTATGACCCCTGTCATATGAAAACAGGCACAATAAGAAGCAATAAAACCTGCAAGGGATAAAAGCTATCTTCATTATAAATAATATCCTTGTAAATGTCACCTTAGAGAAATTATTTTTATTTAAGATGTGACTGAATATTCACACAGCTTTATTCACGTCAAGCTCTAACACCTGCAATCCAGACTTGTAAAGATTTCACTTGCTGTTTAAAAGTCCACCAGCCATCTTGAACTGAAAGAACATTTTACAACTTTAACAGAAAGCATAGAAATCTACCCCCTTTTAAAACCTTTGGTACCTTTGTGGACAACATGGTGACTCTTTTGAATGTAGAATTGAATGCAGAGGAAGGGGAATTTCAGTGTTCGTGATCTGTTTGTGTCCCATAGCTATGGCAACCCTCATTAACAGTCATCTTACTTAACATAGCAGGGTCAAAAGTCAAAGTGTGACTTTTAACAATTAAAGACAAGCACAAAAAAAGTATAATTTTAGCTTTGTGTCTATTAGGTAAATCTTCACTAGCCTTGCTGGAAACAGATGGCTTTGGATTGTTGTTTTTAGTAAATTTGCTGCTCTGTTGCTCGGCTGGATTGTGGCTTCTCAGATATGAATAGTTATTTAGATTAGAAGCATATTGACAGAGCTTTTAACAATGCTGCATTGTGCAGATGTGTACTTTAAGATTAGCATACCCACGTTCAGTCAGCCACAAAAATGATTCAGAAAGATAAATAATGTACAGGTGCGTGTCTGGCTTTTTGTTTTTGTGTTTTAGTCTTGAAAAACCTTTATGTTTTTTCTCCATAAAAAATTAATTCTAAAGTATTTTGACATTTAAAATAAAAACAAGTAGATGAAAATAAGGGCAAAAAAGAAAACAACGCATCATCTTTTCAGTCACAGGCTTGCTGAAAAGTCCAGCATTCACAACAGCAATGTCTATAGTAGTCACAATTAATTAGCGTGCCAACTTATCAGTCTCTTGGTTTGTCTACTGAAAAAATAAATAAATAAATAAATAAATATATATATATATATATATTGGAGTGAAAGGAGGATCTTTTTTTTTCTTCCTCTTTTTTTGGCTGCTTTTTTGGAAAAAGTCTGCAGGCTCACCTCTGATTCAGCTGTGTGCAGATAGATACTGTGATTTTCTCCAGCTTAACAGACAACAAAAATTGGAACCCTTAACTTTAAGGAGACATTGCAGCATTCATAAGAAAGTTATTTGCGCAAGAATAAATTTGTCTTCTGGTGTTCAGGGTCAAAGTTTTTGTTCAGGTCATATACCTTTCCTGTTGATACCTGTTTAGAGATAAGTGGTGAAGTGATTGTTATGCAAGTGTTTGCCCATTCACATATCCATGGTTTTGTCATTGAACTTTTAGTATAGTGTTGTGTGTAAACAGAGTGATCTCTGTGGAAAGTATCAAGCAGGCAAGTCAAGAATCTGAGTCATACTTCTGGTACCATAGTTTGCTTACCACTAAAAGTGATACCACAATTCAAAAAACATAGGGTTGATTCGAAGCCAGACAGTCTAATATTGATGGAGGGGGATTTCTGTTCACATTGATTTTTGTTGATGCAGCCTTCTCTTTTTGTTTGTGCATGTGAGTCATGCCCTCCTCCAGCTGCTGTAGGACTCCAATTTTCAGTACTTTATTATTGCTCACTGTTCGAGTACATATTTTTTGGCGTTTAGAGTCATTTTACGAATTAATTGTGCACATGTGGATCTTGCTTATTGCATTTTCCTCAAGGTTCACACGTGTTTGTCTTTCTGTATTTGAGATCATTTGCTTCTTGTTTTGTCTTCTTGCCTAGTTGGTTGTTTGCCATTTAAGGGATTCTTTTATAGAGTTTTTATTTACACAGACCAGAGGCAATGAAATTTGTTTCTAAGAGTTTCATGCAGTTATCATAGATCAGAAGCTATAAAAATGCTATCTTTATTATATGTGTGACTTTTTTTAGACCATATAATTGTAAAAACAGTTACAGGGAGAGTAATGACAGAATTTTAATTTTTGTCCCTTTAAAAAGTGCTGCTGATTTCTCATGGCTTGCTTCTGGAGGGAATAGAAAAAAAATATTCAGTGATTTAACCGCTATGCCACTCAAAATGACATTCACCACACTCTCTCCTCCCTGACCTCCTGCTTGTGTCCTAAAAGTCATAAGTTCCTTTCCTTGGTTATCGTTTGTTTTTGTCTTGGCTCTTTTAGCAGCTCTGAAATGGATGCTTGTGGCCTGAATTAAGAGCGTGGGAAGATGCATATGGCATTAATACAGCAATTTAAGTGATGAGGGTGTTTATGAGAATAGCATGTGTTCATACATTCCCTATTTGGTCAGCTGGAAAGGTCTAGTCTGAGTTGTACCCCGTGACAGCTTCTATTGGAACTATGTGAAAAACGTTTAGATTTTTGATTTCACCATCAGGCAACCAAACCAGACTGGACAGCCTTCTGTTTTTTTCCTCCCCCTACCCTTGCATTCATAGTTTGTGTCTGCTTATATGTCTGTTAAGACATTTTTAACCCTTTAAAATGACCCTTTACCCAAACCCATGATTTACATATCCTGCACAAATCCACTCTCATATTATTTGGATTTGGCAGTCTCAACAGCTGGGAAAAACGTCCTCTGTCATCATCAATGCAGAGCAATACAGCTCTCTCTTGAGCTGGAGGTAGATCATGTGATTGGTACAATTAATTGAAGTGAGGTAGCCTGGGACTTTTTGTCTCTGTGTCTGTGTCTGATTACTCGCATGGCTCTTGCATCTGGTCAAAGCATTCTCTTTAACATTCTTTCATTGTTTTCGCTCGGATGAAGGTCTTCACTTGGTCATAGGAGAAATGTGAGAATGTGAGCACATCAGAACAAAAACTCAGCCTCTGATCTCTGAGAAAGAGAGCCAGTTTGTGTATTTGACTGACATGAAAGATTTCCTTTCTCACGTCCTGAAATGGACCAAATTTCAATCCATGGTTTGTGTATTGAGCAGGATGAGGGTTATGTTTGATGTGTAATTGTTGGTCTGTTCATACAGATATGCATTTGGGGTGGGCTTTTTTTTACTTCTGGCCCTGTGAAATTTTAGGATTTTTTTTTTTTTAATCATGCTTTTACCACTCTCATAATCCATTTTTCCCCCCTAAAAGTAAAATGAATTCCCACAATTCCCAGTAATGAAATCTCATACTCATTCTATTGCATCTCGGAATGTAATTTCAATAAATGCCTTTTTGTAACATTTTATACATTTTTGAAATAATTTGAAAATAATAGCTTGCTTGGAAATGACACCCAATATACAGTTTATTGCAAGGTGCAAGTGATATTTATGTTGGTTTTTATTTGTTGTCTTTACTTGAACATTTACTTGAAATGTTCACCTGGGTGGAAATTATTTAAAGTAATTATTTAATTTTCTATTATTATTTTTTTTATTGCTTTTGTTGTCTAGACTATTATATGTAATTAAATTTTATGATGATGGTTTTTCATTGTTTAAGATTTAAAGTTTGTGTAAAACTGTACTAAAAAATATATTTTTTTAATATGTTCTTCATATAATAACAACAAATAGAGTTTTCATAAAATAAAAACCAACCACTGGAGCACACAATTGCCCAAAGTTGAAGAAAGTCCCTTGAGCAGTGCTTTGGTATCACTCCAAGAACATTAACTCAGTCCAGACTATGTGATAAGAAAAGTCAAATTTCAAATTACAAGGAACGATTTTTGGAAAGCAGGGTTATGCAGATGGCTCAGCTCAACTTTTCTCACCACCGAGAACATGAAAATGCAATGTTTCTTCTAAAGCAGCTCATTATAGTGCTGTTGACACTGATGTGTTTCACGGACTCTCTGCAGAATCAGAAAACATCACTTTTATTGTAAAGTTCCACTGAAAAAACAGCCTTGCTTTGCTTTTCTTCTACCTTGGTGCTTTTTTGGCACTTCTATGGACCAGATGCAACATTTTCCGTGTAGAACTACCGGGAATTTCAGGATTCGGATTGAGTTGTTTGAACTGGAATCCCTGTGTTCTTCAACGTGACCTCTTGCTTGAAGAGCTTTTGAAGGCTGTCAACTGGCTTTTGTCAGGTCAAATACAAGGCTTTTATGTTTGCCACAGAGTACTTAGTGCTGTGTATTTGAGGTGGTGCTGGTCCTGGCCAACGTAGAAGGGTGGTGGCATTGATCTTGTGATTACAGGTTGGCATGCACATCAGCTCTCCTTGCTTGAGCTTGTGTGGGCATAACACACGCTGGCACACGACACACACTCTTTATTGTGGTTGTTACGCATGTGGAAGCGTTCACACATTCCTGCTCTGCCTGTCCCTTTACTGCTACAAAGCTGCAATAAGCTGAGCCAAAAAAACATGGCAGACCCTATGAGATAAGTTTGACTCTTAAAGAGATAGTTTATCATTTACTTACCATTATGTTTGTTGCAAACCTGTCATTTTCTTTATTCTGTTAAATACAAAAGATGTTTCAGTGTTTTTCGAACATCATTGGCATGCTGAACATCGTCTTTTGTGTTCCACAGAAAGAAAAAAGACAGTTATTCAGGTTTGTAGGAATGCACAATACAATACTGCACAATAAAACGGAAAATGTGAAATCACTTAGTGTTATCATGAAATTGCATCGGCTGAGATTTATTTAAATACATGCATGTGTCTTTGTTTCACACAATCTTATCTCTCTATTGCGCTAAGCTTTGGTACTTTATAATGTGCATGTGCAACCATCTTTCAAAACATGTAATGAGAAGTACTGATGCACTTGTTCTACTTTTTGTCTTTTTCGATATTCTCTTTCATTCATATTTGCCACAATACAGAGAAAAAGTTCTCTCATTCGGTTTCATTGTGGCTTTGAAGGTTTCCTGCGGTTTTTCACCAACCCTTTAAGTGCTTTTATATAATGCATTCATAAACTTCTTTACTTTTTGTTTGTGTTTGCCATTCTTTTCATCTCCTACTGTTTACAATCCTCTTATATACTGTACTATATATAGAGCAAGATTTGCAAGTCTCGCACTCATCCTGGCGTCTTGGCAAGGCAGCATCGCTCCTAACCAGTGCCAACTTCCTCACCATTTCCCACGCCAGCCCCGCTAGGAGCTCTGGGACTCATTGCTCTTATCTTGCCATCCATGCGTGCCATCAAACAGACCACTTTCCCCAGTCCAGCCATCCATAGCCACGATCAGAATGCCAGTCCTGGGGCCTGTGGACTGTGGCCCTCCGAAGTTCCGCCCACAGCACCATTGTCAGAAACATCAATTTGCCGCTTGGGCCCAGTTCCACCGATGTCTCCATTACACATATGACACAAGGAACCCTTCAGTGTTCGTAGAGCTGTCTGAGCAATTACATTTGATTAGTTAGAGCTTTTCTCATTGAGAATGTCTGTTGCTGTTGCTTTCGACTCATCATCAATGTTCTTAAATTGCTAGTTACAGGAATATGCTGGCGTGTAGACACCCTACCAAAGCACATTTATCCATTTGCATGTGTCAGTAAAGATCAATGACATTTATTTAAGTCAAAGCTGTCTTGGATATGTTTTCAACAGCTCTCCAGTCTCTAATATATGGCATAGTTAGTGTTTTAACAACCCTACAAACCAACAGAAAGGAAATCTGATGTAATCACAAGTGTCTAGGGCTAGTCCTACATAAACCACCAGCGTTTTGAGCAAAATAGAATGTCCGTTTTTAATCACAAAGGTTGCAATTCAGACATGGCAGAGCTCTTAAATACAGACCATTAGTGGCGCGCTGTACAGTTTGCTTCAGAAGATGACAGACACGACAGAAACTACAAATAACATCCAATGGCTACTGGGTAATAAGTCTGGATTTTTGTCACAGCATCTTTCTGGAAGCCAAAAAGTAATGTTACATGGGTATTTGATGGATAAATATGTCCTATGGTGTGACAGCAAAAATGTAAAACAAAAGCAAAAAAGCTCTAAAATTGAAGATTAACCTCTCTCATGCTATTTCTACCTCTAAGAATGAAGATACAATTTTATTATGTTATTTGTATGTTAATTTTTATTTTTAATTTTTTTACATTTTTTGCTTTAGGACAATTTTTATTTGTCAGCTACCCACATGTTGTTTATTGAGGGTTGTTGGTTGTATTTGTACTGTAGCTATCACAGCATTTTCTGAGAACAGTTGAGTGTTTTTGTTTACATTATATATGTATGTGTACTGTGTATATTTATTATGTACAGTATATGTAAATACATACAGTATATAATTTGAAAAATTAGTTTAAACAATTATATATTCATATTCTTATATTTTATATTCTATGTAAATATACTTAAACATAACATTTTTTAAATATATACATGCATGTGTTTGTATTTAGATATACATAATAATAATACACAGTATACACATACATTATGTAAGCAAAAACTTTTATGATGGATCTGATTAATCACAATTGACTGTTTGACATTACAATTTTGCAGATTTTACAGAAACATAGTATTTAATTTTTATCTCATGAAGCAGCAGCAGAATCCTAAGAATGTTTATATGGCAAGTTCCCTTTGGTTTTACTTGTGTCAATGACACCACATCTTATTGCACGTGTGCAGACTAGTCTTTAGACTAGTGTCTTTAGACTAGTGTTTACAAGGCCAAAATCATTTTTACAAACAGACCATTTAACATAACCAAATGAAAAAGGGCTGAAAACTCAAACTTGCATCTACTTGTTTAAAAAGCAAATCTAGCACAGCCTTTCAGGGTTTTGGGCCTTTCTTAGTGGTTTCTCTGAAGGAGCAGCCAGAGGCGTGGCAATGATGATGCAAGTCTGTCATTAAGGAAAAGACAGGCTGCCTTCAAATGCCACAGCTTTCGGTCCTCACAGATATTCCTAAATAGGCTTCCATCTCTGTGGAGCAGAGTCTTACCCAGCAGTGCACATGTGGAGTCTGGTAATATGAACTCAGGGCCCCCTGGCTGTAGCATTTGTTTTGTAGAGTTCAGGGTCAGGGTAAATGTCAAGGGTCACGATGGCAAAGTAGCAGTCTTGCCCTTTTGGCTGTGCGCCACACTGTGGTGCGATCCAACTGTGACCTCTGTGACCATTCCTTGGCTTTGCTTGCATTACAGACTTCCTTGTATAACAAACAGTGAGTTGGGAATAGAGCTGTATGAGCAGCTACATAAGGCCTTTTAGTCATCTGAGACATATGGAAGGGAAATATGGGGATTTATTTGAGCTTTTCCAAACAATCCTTTAATAATACAGCTGCAGAGGCTTAGTTGAGTGAAGATCAATTATTGAAATGAATGCAAAGTAAATTTGTTTATTATTTCTTTAGTAGCCCTTGTAGGGGTTTTACATATTTTAAGTACATATGCAAGTGTAATTAATATAAACGTGAACAGAAAAAAATCAACAGGAAATCAACGTTGGCCCTATTAATATAAAATAATGTTAATGAAATAAATAAATTATGCTCAACATGCATAACTGTTTCTGTTTTCATATATTTTATTATCATAATGTTTAAACATGAATATTATTTTAATATAATAAATGTATATTAATTAGCAGCCATTACTCCAGTCTTCATAATTCTTTAGAAATCATCCTAATTTGCTAACATGGTGCCCAAAAGTGTGTATCACCCACTTTTCTTACAATCTAGTCAATTCCCAATAATCATGTTTTGTCATAAATCTTAACTCGTTAAATATGCTGTTTTATTTTGAAACGTCACATTATAGAAATAAAATGGATTCCAACATCACTTCACTCCAATTTCAAACTTCAAATGTTAAACCAAAAATGAAAAATAATTGACTGTTCTGTGTCCTTTCTACAGGGAATGGCCTTCTCCCTGGAGGAGCGCTTGCAGCTTGGCATTCATGGCTTGTTGCCTCCTTGCTTCCTCAGCCAGGATGTGCAGGTAATGCGGGTCCTCAGAAACTACGAGCTGAAAAAGGATGACTTGGACAGGTGAGGAAATGTTGTACTGGCATCAATCCTGTTGCTGTCAGACAGTCCTGCTCCACTATAATTTCTTTGTCTCATATCATTCTGTTGTTCTCCGTAACCAGATTTCACACCTATCAGATCACAGGAATAGTGTTAGATATAAGACTTGCTGTTGTTCCTGATATTTGGACGATAAAAGTTGATCCTTTGTCACAGCAAGGAGGGCTTTTTTTGCTTTCTCTGTTTTTCTGAATTGCAAAGCAAAGGGACATCAAGAGTTGAATACCCCTGCTGGTTGACGGCACATAAAAGGCATCATCAAAGAGTCTAAATAGCTTAAAATTCATTAGCCCCTGCTGTTATGCCACTCCCAAAGCAGTAGGGGATCTGTTCCCATATTTTGCAGGCCTGGAAATTATGTTTCCATCATATCTCAAGGCTACTAGTCATGTAACAATCTTTGCCAGACAGTGAACACGATTTATTTCTGGATGGGTCACTTTCAGTCGATTGACCCTGACCTCAGCACCCATATTACAGACTGCTGGAGCAATGAGGGATTCTTTCACAGACTATTAGAGCTATTTTAATGTTTGCTGCCTGAATTTTGTGAAAGGACATGCCAGCATTTTAAATACAAATATTTGAAGGGTATTTTTGTCAAAGATGAAAAAAGACAGGAAAAGCATTTATTGGCTTGGATTAGGCAGACAAATAGTTTTTTGTCAGTTTGTTGAACAAGTACAGTATTGGCCTCTGTGGTCAGTGCATAAAGGAGCAGTAGTGAGTAGACATTTCCCAGCAGAGCTAATTCATCGCATAATACACAGTGTCTCATTCTGATCCCTTGTTTGTTAATATCAAGCAGTGGGGACTGCAGAAAGCATTGCATATGCATAATCTCTCTCTAGGCATTAAATAAACAAAATAAAAGCTCCATGTGTAGTGTTGATGTGCGATTTGAAATTTGTTTTCATTATCAAACATTGGGCTTTCAGTCGCTGTATTTTGGTCCTGCCTAGAAGCTGGCTTCTTTATATGATGATTGGACGAGCTCATAAATGGGGTGGTGATTTGCAACAAATGGGCAATAAATGAAATCATGGTGACTGATGGTAATTGTTATTTATGTGCACAGATATAGGCACAGAGTTAATGGAATCCCATGACTTGTAAGTAATAGTGTGACATTCATAATTTATTATATATATATTTGTGAGTGTGTGTGTATTGCAGTATGTAAATATTGTACATTCATGGTTTTGAGCTTTGAACATAAGTAATTTCACTCTTTAGTGATTCAAGAGAAACAGCATTTAGGGGAAATATTGCTTACAGAATACTATATATATATATATTCATGTGTGTTTTGCCGTAATATGTGATTGTTGTTAACCTTTTGACTTTTATTAACAAGTAAAGAGCTGACACATCAGTGGAAATGCAAAATACTGAAAATAGCAAAATTAATGTTGCAGATGTACAACTCATGATATGCATGGCAATGGAATGTGACAACAGAATGATTATAAGATTTCAAAAGGTTTCAAAAAGCCAGAGATTAGACGAGGCACAAAACTTGTGGTGTGTGTGTGTTTTCATTTGTGAGTGTGTGTGATCTGATAACACATGCAGAACAATCAACAAGCCGTCATGATGCTCTGATAGCCCAAGTCACCCGCCACTATTGACTTAGTGCCAAAGAACATTAAAGAACAAAAGAACATAAGAATCATTTAGCTTTGTAATATATTTAATAATAATAATAATATAAATTATATTATAGTGATATTTCAGTTATTGCAGTATTGTCCAGCCTTTCACATCAGGAATGGCATTTACATTTTTAGTTTGGTTGGTAAGGTTTGAAAGAAAAATGCATTAGGAAAAAAGCTGTTTTTCAGATTTAAGCGTAAGGATAAACTTCCTTAAGGTCCAGAATTATCACGCTTATTAACATAATCTAAGCGCCTCATTATAAGTACCCCTTCGCAACACTACAGCATATAGTAGGAACAGTATAAACTCTGTGAAAGCCATTACTTCCAACAGTTTATTAGGAATACATACAGCTTTACAACAGCAGTTGGCTTTGCCAAAATAGAAGACAGCCAATCCAGCCAGATTCTAGCATAGCCGAGTCTGAAGAATGGCGTCTCCTGAGACGCAGTTACAGGTTAGGTAACAAGGTGGCAAAACATCACTCACACATTTCACCCTCACAAATGCTGTCAGAATGCTGGAGTCTAAGATTTCATGACTGTCACGACAGAGCTGACAACATTCACGCAGAGTTCGATTTCTTCTCATCCCACTTTTTGCAGTCCTGGTAAACATCTGTTTTCTCCTGCCTCAAGAAGGTGGGCACACTTTTCCTGAGCCAAACAAGAGAGATATTATGCTTTTGCCTTGATGGAAAGCTCGTCGGACTGATGGGGAATGTGACGCGGTCTTGTTAATTTGGGTCAGATGTAGAACTTGAACGTATTTCTCTTGAACGTATTTCTATAACAAGGAACTTGTGTCTAAGCTCTCTGGGGGCATTTTTGCGCACGGTGTGTATTTTTCCTAGCTTTTTGACATAAGCAGGGAAAATTCCCAATTATTCTTGAGCTTTGTTTAGAAGCAGCAGTCAAGACTTTTTAATGTGACAGTCTGGTCATCTCTGGACTACATTTGTTGGCATTTTCATGTAATTTATTTCCTAATAGGTTTCCCTCTGCCTACACTGTAAACCCAAACAAATGTTTTATCATTGTTTTTATGAATGATTATATATACAGTACTGTGCAAAGGTCTTAGGCCACTAGTATTTTCACCAACAAAAAACGCTTTTAGATCGGTTACTCTGTCTCAGTTTGTTACAATAAATGACAAAAATAATGTTTGGAAATGCAAACTGATATTTCCAACTGACACGCAATCGCAAAAGATAGAAATAACTGACTTAGAACAACTTTTTGGTGAAAATACTAGTGGCCTAAGACTTTTGCACAGTACTGCATATATATATTTATATATATATGTATATGTATATGTATATGTATATGTATATGTATATA
>JAUCMR010000035.1:18700736-18712535 GCA_032357425.1 Enteromius argenteus | reverse complement strand
ATATAATATTATAATATTATAATATTATAAAATATAACACTATATGTGTGTATATGAAATATGTTGTGATGACCACAGTAAGTACAACATACAAAACAAAATTAAAAACAAACAAGCAAGTGTGTTTCATTAAAGACACTAAAGAGTACGCCATTTAGTCTGTTTTTCTCTGACATTGCTACCGTAGCCACCCTAATAATAATAATAACAACAATAATGCTAAATAAAATCCTTTCTAGTTACAAATAAAAAGAAAACAACTATTTTGGTGCCCAAGAAGGAATATGTCAAAATGATTTCTTTAACATTTAGTGTATTATTAGTTTCTTTCATTCTGTCTCACACATTTTCTCCTCGGTCCTCATATTTTCTGTTTCGTTATATACACCTTGTCACACTCTTGTGGATGAGGGCATGTCTGTTCCTCCATTAAGCTGATGTAACACCAGCTGAATTGTGACGACTAAAATACGGGTAGGAGATGTCACGCTTACTGACTGTGGTTGGTGGTGAAAATTAGCCTTTTTGTTCCGTAATCACAGATTAGGAATTAAATAGGTCTGACTGATTAAACCAATGCATCTGACATTCCCTCAGATTCCCTCACATACTGTATTCAAAAGCCTCATTTTGGCAGCAAACTTTAATATTAAATTTACCAGTCTACTCATCAGTCTTTGCAAACATAAACATGTGATGCCAACTTTAAATGGTTGGGTAAAACCTTAAAGGGATCGTTTATCCCTTATCCATGTTTACAATTCTTTAAAAACCACTATCTCTGGCTTTCGCTTACTGTTTTACATGCGTTGTGAGCAGTCTCCTTTTGTCTTATATGGAAAGTATACACCAGTATAAGTCACATACATGATGGCTTGAGGGTGATTAAATCATGGGGTAATTTTCAATACTGTGTGATCTATCCCTTTAAATGTTGTGCAGTATAATCCCATGAGGTCCTCAAAACCCAGAAGCTACTCTCAAAACCTTGTGTCTGTCCTGCTCTTTTAGCTGTTTTCCTTTAGCATTTGCTGAGCGTTGTTGTAAAATGTCCTTGATTTTCTACTTTCTTACAGATACGTCTTTCTGATGGGCCTTCAGGACCGTAATGAGAAGCTGTTTTACCGAGTCTTGACCTCAGACATAGAGAGATTCATGCCCATTGTGTACACGCCTACAGTCGGCCTAGCGTGCCAGCAGTACGGCCTTACGTTCAGGAGACCTAGGTAAGAGACTGCTGAATGTACTTTAAATTGTTTTTGTAGTTAAGTTCTTTCTCCTTCAACACGTTCCTTAAGCAAACACATCCATTCGACTGACAGATTTTCTTTCAGCTCCTGGCATTGTTTCTCTGGCTTTTGAATTGTTCAACAAATCGTTAAATATCTTACCTCCAGGCAAATGAAACTGAACGCCTCTGGAAAGTTTAAACATCTGCCTGGAGAGTTGAATATACATCCTGTCATTACAGAAATCTATTGTACATTGTATGGTGGAATTTAGAGACTGTGCTGTCAGATAATTTTTTTTGACTCCTTGAAGTATAGGCCAGTATAAATAAGAATAACATTTAGTTCATTGACAAGCTTGGCATACGTTGTGAGATTGTTATCATTCTCGGCTTCCTTTGCTGGTTCAACTTGTGATTAGCAACCATTATCACCCATTTTATCTATCAAATTATGCCTCTTTTTTGCCTTTATCCCCTTACTGCTCTACTTTGTGGAGTGAGCTTGGTCTGGACATGATCAAAAATAAGAATGCGTTTCAAGTCTTTTCATTGTTTTCAGTGATTCATTTTGAGGGATTTCCTAGGATCCTGAAATGAGGGGAAATTTTTAGAGCATTCCACACCCTCAACGTTATACAAGAGCCTTCCACAATCTCCCTGAATGCAAAGTATTTGGAAAGAATGCTTAGCAGGCTCATTACTTCAGATTTTGTGATATAGGACAGTGGTTCTTAACTGGTGGATTGCAACCCAAAAATGTGCCGAGGTCTCTTCTGATAGGGTGGAATAACAGCAAGGGAAAAACTATGCTAAATGCAAATAACCATGTTATTGTCCGTCGTTAAGATAGCAAGATGAATAGAAAAAGCAAAATGAAGGAGAAAAGATTTCCATGTCTTTTGTTGGTGACTGTGTCCAATCAAACTACTGTGTTTTTGGTGCAAATTCATCTGTTACTTGATAATATCACTAATATTACTTTAATATTTATCCCAGTGTTTGTTTCACTTGTGAAAAAGCATTCCAAAAATGAATATTTTTACTCAGCCTCATGTCACTTTTATTACCTCATTACCTCATCCCAAATTATATCTGTGAATATATATATATATATGTATATATGTATATATATATATATATATATATATACAGTAGTCAGCATTTGAAGTGGATCAAAAAAGTTTGTCAATAAGCAAATTTGATAAAAGGTTTTGATACAATTCAAATGTTGACTACTGTATACAGTATATACACT
This sequence comes from Enteromius argenteus, assembly GCA_032357425.1. Lineage (NCBI taxonomy): Eukaryota > Metazoa > Chordata > Actinopteri > Cypriniformes > Cyprinidae > Enteromius > Enteromius argenteus. The sequence continues at coordinate 18,710,049 of JAUCMR010000035.1, read as the reverse complement.
ATATATGTAGTGTTATGTAGTGTATTTTTTAAAGACAACATACTGCATCATAAATCAGTTTCGTATCACTCAAGATCACCAGACTTTACAAAAGCTTGTTGAAACTGACCAGGCCTGCTTTCCTGTGTGTGTCCAGAAGGGTTCATAACAAGTCTTTGAACCCAACATAGTAGCTCAGTGTGAGTTGACCTTCTGCAATAATGGTTTAGAGAGATGCTTACCCTCTTGTCCCATTGATCTTTAGACACTACTGAACAGACTAAAAGCATTTCTAATTTCTGAGGGTGAGCTTTCTGGTGAAATGTCAGAGGTGTTGTCTGGGAATGTTGACAAATTGGCATGAATGGCCTTTCTATGACCCAGAACTCTTAACTAAGTGGCAAACTAAATGCAAATGTGAAAGTTTTTAAATATGGAATGTGATATCAATAAGGGAAAATTTTTGTTGTTGTTGTTTTTCCTGCTTAAAACTGGACACTATAACAATATCAATAAACATTTTAATTAATTTTTTTCTGTATTTATTTTTTAAAAGTTTGTTGCCTTAAGGACAAATTTAAACATTTCACATTTTTATACAGGAAAAATACATATATTTATTGAAAACGTAAAATTATTTAATCAAACACTTTAACAAACAGATTTATCTTGTTTTTAATGTGTTTTAATGCACATCTCATATTTAATAAAACATAAATAAAACAAATAGCTGCATCATGTTGCCTGCTAGTTAAGATAATTTTGGCTAGATTCTGAGTAAAAGAGGTTTGGAGTTGCAACTCCAAAGGTCAAAACTCCAGTTGTCTAATTGCTTAGGTGTAAAACACAGTCTAATTACAGTAGTTTATTGACATGTTTAGAAAGGAAACATGGATTAAGTGTGTGGTCAGAGATTGTTCCTGTTATTATTCCTCAGGTAATGAGAGAGATTTCTTACAGGACTTGTCATTTATGCAGAATATAGGGTGGATATGTCTTCTTAAAGAGGTTTAAATCTTGCACTCTTTCATTTGGCCCACACACACTAAGATCAGATCGATGAGCATCTAGGAATTTAGAAACTCCCTTTTCCTTCATTTATCCCCTGTTTTGAGAGAGCAGTTGTACCTTTTCACAAGAATTTGTGTTGAACATTTTTTTTTTTTTTTACTCAGTTTCAGAAAGCCATCAGTTATGATGGATTCTAGCATTAAAAAACTGGAATAAGTTTGGACAAGGATTTATCAAATAATATGGCATAACATTTGGAATTAATTCTCTTGCTGATTTTGTGGACATTGTGAAACAATTTGGAGCTCATGTAGTATAGGCTTGGTGGGGTATAAAAATCACATCCAGAGCAAACACACAGCTGTAAGTTGTGTAAAGTTTAATTTCCCTCTCAGTTCCATGTGATTATATATATATATATATATATATATATATTCTTCTTAATGTAAGATCATAATGTCACACTTTGTGCTTAGCTTGTTACTGCTACCATTTTTAACATTATCTACAGTCACTAGACACCTTGGAGAGCCCTTTTTGATCCAATTGCACTGTGGTGGACATCACAAATTATAGAAGGTATATATACAGTACTTTTGTCCTTCTCTTCGTGTTGTATTGTGACTTTTGGGTGTCTGCAACACATTGTGTTATATAGTAGATTTTGTAAAAGTCTGTGCAATATTACCCGATTCCGGGCCAGTTTTTCTCTGTAACAAATCATTGAAATTGGCTGTTGAAATTGGTTGTTGAGATTCCTTTCCTCCTTGTAAAACTGTGGAACCTTGCCCTAAAGCGAGTGGAGCTAGTGAAAGAAATAAGGTGTAGCGTTGGCAGTTTTGGTTCATATTTGTTCTTGTTGAGTTTTTATGGTGTTATTTCCACATGGAAGTATCCAGCAATGGAACACTGTGGTAATAATATTAAATAAGACTGAAAATTAGGGAAAATTTTTAAGTTATGAAGTGCTAGTACAGATGCCAGAGCCATTTAAAAAACCATTTGTGTTATAGAGGCCCCCAGCGTCTTCCTGTCCTGTGGATTTGCATGCATGGTAGTTTCTCTGCTATGTATGTGAAGCACTGAATGTCATAGGACTCGTTTAAGAAGAACCCATTTCCTAGTGGTAAGAGGTTGAATGGTTTACCATTCTGTGATGGATGTGAATGCCCTCCAGTTATTCAGAAACCTCATTTTCCAACCACTGCGACATGCCGGCACGTTCTGCTTTTTTGCTTTATCCCAAGTAGGAGTTAGAGTCATCTATGTGGGATTGTTTCTTTATATGATGTGATATTGATCAGAAAGCAAAAAAGCTTCTATGAGACTTCTATGTTATAAGAATTTTTTTCTTGTAGAGAACTGTTCTGAGCAGCTGAAATGTTGCAAGTTGGCTGTGTTGATTTTATAGTTGTTGTTTTGTTTTTTTTTTGATACAGAGAATTATTAAAATGTGCTGCATGTTTGCATCCCAGGTGTCACAGGGTTTGGAATCCTGTGGTTCTTGTAACAGAAGTTGAAATTGAGGCTGCAGGACATAAGTTAAACTAGCATGAAATTAATATACGTCTTATAAAATGGCCCCAAACATTAAAAATATATAAATATATTGAAAATGCATAAAAATGTTTTTTTTTTTAGTTTAACCGCTTAGCATTTCTGTCAAATGTAACTCTTTGCAAAAGTCCCCTTAGTGAAATGTTATTGTAAAATATAAGTTTACAATATTAAATAGTATTATTTTTATAATCCTGTGCTGACAAAGAAAATTTTTCAGCAGCCATTACAGAGTTACATGATCCTTCAGAAGTCATTGTAACATACTGATTTGGTATTCAGGCATTGTTTATTATTATCGTTTTTGATCAGTCTAATGCATCCTTCCTAAATAATTTCTTTGAAAAAATATTCTAATGACCAACGGCAGTTGCAGTTTAAGTGTTCTAATATAATGGAATATTTTTTTTGTGAGGCAAAATTTTTAAATGTAAAATTGCCTTGTTTAGAGTGTAGCTTTCAGTCTAACGCCAGACCTCTTGAAGATGCATTTGAGCTATGCATCCCTTTATAGTTCTAAAAGGATTTGAGGAATCTCCAACACAGTCTGACAACCAATTTGTACGTATTCGTACGAGGTGAAAAATTTGTGCCAATTTGTACAAATTCGTACCACCTCACTCGACCACATGATTTTGTACGATTTGTCTAAACCACAGTGACGGGTAGGTTTAGGGGCGGGGTTAGGTGTAGGTCATTCGTACGAATTGCCAACTCGTAAAATGCGTACGATTTAGCAAAAATCGTATGAATTTGTTCTAATTAGCCACCTTATAAAATATGTACAAATTGCCGTAAGATCAGGTTGGAATCTCCCACTCAAGGGAACGTCAAAGCACCTGAAACAGTGACTCTCACATATTGTACAAATACACTATTCTGCACCAAGGCCCTGGTGTCTTCATGTGCATTGCCCACGATGCCGGGGTTCACTGCCGTAGCATCGGTGGTGGCTGAAAACTGGGGCTTGAGTTCCGCTTTGGCTGAAGGCTCGGATGTGGCACCCATCTTGTGCAGTGGCTTGGGGTCGGCGGCCCTCTTATGCCGTGGATGTGACTCTGGGTTGGTGGCTATTTCGTGGTGATCATAACAATCACACATAGAAAAACAGGTGTTGTACACGCAAACAATGTTGTAATAATTATTTGCATTTTTATATACTCTTAAACCTGTGGTCTTCAGCCTCAGAGGCCAAAAAATTCACCGTCCAGATGTTTTATTTTAGGTTAGCTGTTGATCCAGATGTGTTAGTCTGGGTCCATGCCATATTTTTTTTTTTCTGGTTTTGGAGGTTGTTTTAATTTCCAGTCACCTTGGCAAGAAGCTAGCGCTCATTGGTTGGGTGGATTCAAAAAAGACATTAAAAACATCTTCGTTTTAAGGTAGTGTAGCAAATTTAAGCAGTGTTTACATAAATCTTGCATGACAAGCAATAACATTTGTTAGAGGTTGTAAGGTCTTAGCCATGTGTGCCATTATTTGTCTGTGATAAGAATATTTTGATAATGTTATGAAAGCATTTTCACCTGTTTTGCAGAGATAAGACATTATCTATGCTTAACAAATCACATAATGCTTGTTGTCTGTTGTTTTAAGATTATATAGAAATGCATAAGGCTTGGATTTAGTGTCATTGTGTGATTATTGTATTGTTTTGATAGTTTTTGTCATGGAAAATCTCATGAAAGCACAATTCATTTGGAGGATATTGGTGTATATGAAAGCTAAGTTAACTTAAATGTTCAGGATTTATGGCTGGAAGATATTAAAGGCATATTTTACCCTAAAATAAACATCAATCAAATTTCATCAATCAATTAATTTACTCAACCTACGAGTCACTTGAACTGATTGAATCATTTACAAACTAGACTAGTCCAGTTCCCAGAAAATAGAATTATCAGTGAATGACAACTTAAATACAGTTCCAGTCCCAGGTGCACTTATTGAATAGATTACTTTTAGGGTTCTTTCATTGTAACTGCATGGAAAAACCCCAGTATATTATTACAAATTTCTCTTTTTGTGTACAATGGAAGAATAACGTCATATAATAATGAATTCATTTTTGGACAAACTTTAATCTCTTTAAATCTAGTGTACAGGGGGAAAAAAACTTATATGAAGTTTAGTACTAAGTCAAGCTCCAGACTTCGGTCTGCCTGTACTGTTTCTCTGAAATGAAGTGAAGTAGGGAAGTCACAGCACAAAGTCTTTGGCTTGACCGTAAAGAGATCTTTTAATAGTTTGGGAATGAATTGAAGATGCCAGAGTGTTTAATAAGAGCTTGTGAAACACTATGCAGCATGCTGTGATTTTCTCAAGGGGAGGAAAGAACTCTCTTTTGCAGTCTCTCTTGCAGTGCAAAAAACTATTGCAGCGTTTTATAACTCTGTGTGGTGTCATGTTTTAAAAAGGCCCTCTCCAATAGGTCACTGTGCTGACGCTTCTACATTTAATTTTAGTGCCTTATTATTTTATCAGCTGCAATAAGTCCAACAACTCCTGTGGGAAACCAGAATCTCAGCCTGAACAGACTTTAAATGATATTTAACTTGAATAAATAAGCCTGTGGGCAATTCGAAAGTGTGGGAAAGGAACCTTTAGGGACAAAAACTCAGACGTTCTGTTTAGCAAATCTGTTGACGTTTGGTTCCGGGATGCAAACTCATAAATTATTATGTGTAACAGGACATATTCAATTTAGATTTATATTTCTAAATTAGATTTATAAATTAAGTGAATACCACACATATAGGTAGGACTCGTGGCATTAAAAGCCTTTAAAATTTATAGGACATTATAAAAGCATTTATGTTTCCTGTAAGTGCATTTACTCTTGGAGTTTTATAACTTGGAAAGCATCAAGAGGTTGCACATCACTCCAGTACTTCAAAAAGGGTGACATGCAAAATGTCTACATCTCAGGATGGTAATCACAATTAATGAGGACACAAAAAGCCTGACAGGCATTTCAGCAAAAATAAAATTGCGTAACCAGAGGTGAAAAAGTAACTCTTCTGTGGCAATTTACCTCTCCATTTGTGCATATAATTCTGATATGTGGGAGTCTGTCATCATTAAGACTTTGGTGTTAGACTTATTTTTTGCTTGGCTCTCCGTGGCGTCACAATTTAGCAGAAATGTGAACGTCATGGACCGCCATACTAGCAGTGGATGGATAATTCGACTGCATATGGCAAACTCTTTAGCTGTTATTTGATGTTTACAAGATTTTTGTGCTGCTCTATTGTGATTATGAAATCCTTTTTATATGCAGTGCACCTTGGCCATGGTATGTTATTTGAATAGGCCTTTTCTTTGAATATTCTTTCTCATTAGACACATAAACACAGCTGTTCAAGATGATTCGGATGCTTTGCTTAGGGGAAATTGGCAGTAATCATTACACTATAGCAGAGATTCAATGGGCACCGTGGGTGCAGCACACCCACAGTCAACAGAGGAGTCTTTGGAATATATTGTATTGTCGATGTATTTGTTTGGAAAAAGCTTTACCTAAATAAACATGTCATGAGCAATTCAGGCTGTTGTTCCAATTTTCGGTTTGATTATAGGATTTGTCCACTTTGCACCTAACCCTAGCCCTCTCACTTGTACCTATATGCCAAAAGGCAAGATGCACGATTGAATCAGATATGAAATGGGGTGGGAAACATTTAGTTCAATTTTTAAACCCCTAAAGAACAAACAATGAATGATCACCATTGTATTCTTGAGAATGAAACTGAACCTTGTTTAAGGAGACTGTGCATGCACTTACTGTATCTGTCTTCGGATAAAAATGTCAAGTAAATGACATCTTAAATGTTTTTTATAAGTTTATGGAAACTTTGACTAGCTCTGCATGACTCTATTGTGATTTAATTGGGAATGACGATTAAGAATGTTTTGTCAGCTGAGCTGAAAATTCTTATTGCAAATTTTTTCGTGGCTGCTCGAAATTATGCAACATTAATGTGTGACATACAAAATAGCAATAAAAAAACATAAATCTTATAATCCCAAAGAACAAAAAAAAAGAGTGTCAAATCCTGTATATTTTATCACAAAATTCTGACAAAAAATGCAGTTTTAAAAATCTTAAATGTAGCCCCAAAGTCTAAGTTGACACAAAATACATTCAAGATCCAGAAAGGACATTGTTAAAATAGTCCATCAGCAATTCAACTGTACAAATTTGCACAAATCTGACTGTGTCTTATTTACAAGCACAAGAAGATGCATGCTAAAATATAATATACAGAGGATTAACTAAGACAGATGGACGTTTTATGTCAGAAAGCTGGCTAATGCGTCAGCAGCACCACACACATGCGTTGTGATACTCTCATGAACATGCATTGAACACTGACACGGAAGGGAAGAAATTATTTTTAAAAAGTCATTATTTTTGTTTTCTTTGTACACTAAAAGTATTCTTGCGGCTTGATAAAATTAAGATACAACGACTGATATCACATGGACTGTTGTAACAGTGTCCTTACTTGAAACACATACACAAGGTAGGAGCCAGAGTTCAGAAAATCTTAAGCTATTTTGAGTATGATGTATTTTTTTTTGTTTTCCACTAAATTATCAAATCTAGCTTATTGTACTGTTTTACATGAACCTTACATTAATCTTCTGTTGGAATGGGGTCCGATGAGACATGTGAATCACATTAACAGTGATTTGTGTACAGTTGTCCCATAAGACACGTTTATATTTTACATGCTTGTAGAAAATGCAGCCCACATTCATCTATAAAATATACCAAATCTGCACAATCCATAAATCATAGTCACACAAGCCTAATAATGCTGTAACTTTGCCTTTTATATCATTTCCAAAGCTCTCTGAATTAACTTTCCTTAGAAGAGTCTCTGTGTGGTCAGACACAGCTAATACTATTTTCATATGGGATGTTAGTGCAGTTTTGGCCTTTGCTGTAGAGTAGAAGTCATCTTGTGGCACAATAAGCCATTTACGTTATTTGATGTAGCCTTTTAAGCATGTCAGCTGTTTCATAGCCAACGTTACGCCAAAACACAACTATTCCTGCTTGGTAATTGATGGAAAAATTAAGCATGGTTGTAATTTATCTGTCTTTTTTACTTTGCAGAGGGCTTATTCCATTAGCATTGTGTGTATGTCTGTGTGTGTGTGCGCACTTCACTGTTATGTAAGCTTGGGTAATTTGACTCTTCTGGCTGTCTGGATGCTGGGTTGAGGAACTGTCTGTGACTCCCACAAATATAGACGGGCAGCCCCCACTGACCCAAACGCAGCTGATTTGCACCACGTTTTATTGAAGGAGGAAGGCCAGTACCATCTACGCACACTTTAATCATTGTATTTATTCCTTTCTAGCAGTCATTTTTTCATCTAAAAGCCCTCAACCGTGTCTGGACTGCTCATACCGAGAGACGCAAACCTCAGACTCAGACTGCTAACTCGAGCTCTGATGGTGATGGTCTGGGATTATAATTCTCTGATTTCAGGAGCCGAAATGGCTTTGCACTTTGCACAGGCTTTAAGGAAAGGGTGGTGGGTTCAGAGGGACGAACGTCTCATGTAATGCGCTTCTTTTACTGGAAAAGAGGAAAGTTTGGCTGCCGTCAGCATCTGGGTGGAGAGGAGTCTATTGTTGCTGCTAGTGGCCCGCGTAGAGCGAGGAGAGGGAGTTGGAAAGAACGGATGGTGTGTTTATCCAGCTGATTCTTCGTTTTTCATCCGCGTCCCCCCATGTCGTTCCAGCCAAGCACTTTTCCATCCCTCAGAGCACATGCACGCCCTTGCACACTCCCACACAACGCTCTCACAGATTTTAGACTCTCTGTTTTATTGTTAGTGGATTGTGTCCCCACAATGACGTTTGAAGCAAGTCAGTGTTTACAGAACTTTAATTTCTCACTGCGTGCTCTGGGCACATTTCCATTTGCCAACTTGGTAAATATCACAGGCGATTCATAAAGGTGGAACTTAAATCTGCCCTTCCTTTCAAAGACCAAGTGCCCAGTCTTGTGCATAATAATCAGCTGAGACCATGTGTGAGGGATTTTTCATGCTTTTGCAATACCTGCATGTTCTTTGTCTCTCCTCTCCTCTCTTCTCCTCTCCTCTCCTCTATTCCATACACTTTTTTCCACTCAGATGAACTTTCTGTCCTGTAATTATCTCATAGATCAGGATTAGGAAGGAGTCTGTGTCAAGAAACCAGTAACCGCATGCTGAAGTATTGTATTGCCAGTGTTTTTTGGAGCCAGAAATGGGTCACATCCAGCCACATAATTCAAACTTGTGTCCTATTCCTATCGTTGTCCTTCATCATAACATTTATTTTTCTATATTTATTTAAAACAGAGTATCTACATTGAATTTTTACTTTTTTGTTTTTTACTTTTCAGGATTTTTTTCATGTAAACGTGATTTTTGTATAAACATATTGTCTGAGATTTTTTGTTTAAATTAGCTTTTTTTTTTCAATCAGGCATTCAGTAAATGAACCTAAATAGCCTGATAAAAATGCTCATATAAAAGAAAAAATCTCAGACAGACTTTGAAATAATTTTGATTCCCTTTGGAAATCTGAAAGAGCTAAACTGTTTTGGGCATACAACTTATGGAGATGATGGGAATACATGGGAATGTATTCATGTGTGAATAGATGAATTTGATTAGACAGATCCCATGCTGCGGAAATGTCACAGTATATGCCAGGAAGTTTGTTACATGCAGTTATATACACATTGATGCAATAGCT
>JAUCMR010000035.1:18679944-18690779 GCA_032357425.1 Enteromius argenteus | reverse complement strand
GGGTAGCACAAGAGACCAGGGCAGAGCAGATGTGACTGTAAGAGAGAGCACAGAGAGATTAATGACGGACTCTGCGAGGTCGCAGGTGGCCTCCGTGGTTGGAACAAGGCAGGATGAGAGTTCAAGGGTGGCCTCTGTGGCCAGAACTGGGCAGGACAAGAGTTTGAGGATGGCCTCCATGGCTGTAACAAGGCAGGGCGAGGCGTTATCAGTCTCCATGGCTGTGACTAGGCATGACGAGGACTTCAATACGACCTCCTTAGCCATGACAGAGCAGGACGAGAGGTCAATGGCGGTCATTATGGCCGAAACAGGGCAGGACGGGAGTTCAATGGCCTCCGTGGCCGTGACTAGGCATTACAAGGGCTCAGAGACGGCTTCCATGGCCGTGGCAGGGCAGGACGAGGGTTCAATGGCGGCTCTTCTGGCCGTGACGGGGCAGAACGAGGGTTCAACGGCCCCCGTGGCCATGACAGCGCAGGAAGAGGGCGAGGAAACGGCTTCCATGGGTACTATGGCGGCCCTTCTGTCCGTGGCAGGGCAGGACAGGGGTTCTACGGCCTCCGTGGCCGTGACTAGGCATGACAGGGATTCAGAGGCAGCCTCTATAGCCATGCCAGGGACGGCTAAAAGTTTGTTGGCTTCCAGGGGGTCCGTAACACCCACAATAAATGAAGAGCCAACAGTTCACAGAGAATAGTCCAAGAAATGAGCCAGAGATGAATGCGGACCCTCACATCTAAGCTGCGAGCGCAGAGGTTGATTAATGCCGTCACAAAATATCTCCATCGGGACAATGTCTGGGAGATCTGAGTTATAAGCAATGACTAGGATCACTTTCAAATGTGATCATGTGCCTTGTTTCAGGGCGAATAAGTTGCTGATAGTATCCATACCTGGCCAGTATTCTTCACAAAAGCTGCTGGATCCTGGTTGGCTGAGTATTCTGTAATGATGGGGGCGTGCGGATCCAAATGCAAGCTCTTTATTCAAAATCGTGGTCAGAACAGGCAGGGTCAAAAACAATAGCAAACAGGTATGTCGGAGGCAGAGCACAAGGATGTCGATCGAGTGGCACTCTGGCCGGTGATCGTAACAACTGTATTTGTAATTAAAATATTTAATGATATTAATAATAATTACAGAAGGATAATTACAGTGTATTTTTAAGTCAAGCTATTATTATTATATTATATTATATGTTGTATTGTACTATATCTTATTATATTATGTTGTTATTATGAAATATTTGACTCATATGAGTTTTTTTTTCTTTTGGCAAGTTCAGTGATTTAGTAGCTGCAGTGTAGAACCAGATTGTACAAACAAAAACAGCCAAAACAGAAAAAACTTATAGACTGCAATCAAACCCAATGTAAACACAATTTTTTTGTTGGTTCTCTAAACACCTCCTGTGAGTGTTGCTAGAGTATTATTGTGCCTTGTCTAAACAGTGCTAGATTGCATGGAGATCTCTGAGCTTCTGTATACGATACAGACCTCCAGACAACAGATCATGATGGCTGACACCCATCAGTGTATGTGTCTCTGCTGTAAAAGAGGAATACGATCTCTGATGACTCTCTTATAGATCATCACAGAGCTCCAGAGGCTGCTTCTGTTGATTGACAGCAGGGACACTCACTGTTGCTATCACCTCATGTGACCTCATCCACACACAGACATTTCACATACTGAAAGCAAACCGAATGATGTCATCTCAAACAAAGTGCTGTCTGTTTTGGTTGTGGGTGGCCTAGGCAAAGAGACCCGTCTCTTTCTCTCTCTCTCTCTCTCTCTCTCTCTAGCACTCATTTTCTCATTCTTGTCTGACTGTGTGGCTAACAGACCCTGACTGTTCCTGTGCCTTAATCTCACCTGAAAGACCACATACACGTACAGTTCACACACACAAAGCATGGTTCACCAAAACTCACTATTAATGCCTGAGAGAAAAAGGCTTCCTCTCATCACTTAGTGACTCATTTTTACAAAAGAACATCTGAGGGGTTGTGCAGGTCTAGGATCAGATTTTGTCCTGATTTGGCAGGAATTATCTCAGGTGGATCTGTGGATCTAATTTTCGGCCCAGGTAATTGTAATCTGATGAATTAGATTTTCACATATTACATTTTTATTACAGGTTTTTTTTAATAATGTCAGCTTCTGGTTTTCATCAAATGTTGAGAAGATCAAGAGATACTGATAGGAAATTTAATATGAAAAAATGATTTGTGAAGTTGGATGTGTTTCTGAATCCTTGTTGGTCCCAGAACTACATTTTCATCAATCAATCATATACTTAAAAGCTAAGATTAGGAGTGAGAGTCAGTAAAATGTTAAAATTTAAAAAGCTATATCTATAGATTTTAAAATGCAAGTTATTTTTCTAATGGCAAAGCTGAATTTTCAGCAGCCATTACTCCAGTCTTCTATGTCACATGATCGTTCTGAAATTGTTTTGTTACTGGTTTTTGACTCATGGCATCTTTTGTAACATTATAAACATTACATCTTTGCTAAAAAAAAATAATAATAATAATAAAAAAAGAATGAATTCTTTCATAATCACAGCCATGACCAATACTGTAAACAGTTTTCTTTCCTGGTACAGTCTATGGATATCCTATAAATGCAGTGAGAAAAGGGCTTGTTTTGGCTAGCCCGATTGATTGAGTAGATGGCACAACATATCATAATCCACTTCTGAGGAGGTTTGGCAGTTTGATGTTTGTTTAGGTTCCTGGGAGGCTCAGAGGAGCTCCTTTTATAGCGACTGTCTTGAGATTAAAAAACAAAGTCACAACAAACCAGACCTTCTGGAAGTATATCCCCTCCTACTGAGTGTGCACTTAAAGTGCATTATGAACACACAATAAATCTGCCTTCAGTTACCGTCTCATATCTCAGACTGTGCTCTACGATTCATCTCCCACACTGATGAATTTACTTACTGCCTGAAACCAGACAGTCCTCCCATTTAAGGGCACATTTATGAGCTCAATTGCTGTGTAAAAGTCTTGAATAGAAATCCAAAGTAGTACTGGAAGAAAAATATCCCTTTAGTCAATTTCACTCTTCCTGCATGTGTTTTTAAGCCAGCACAAAGTATGTCATATAATGATTTTCTGTTGTTTTACGCCACACATCCATCTGTCTATCCATCCATCCATCTATCCATCCATCCATCCATCCATCCATCCAAAATGGATGAACTGTGTTAATTGCACAAAAAAAGAAGAAATTTATGGTTTTAAAATGTATTTATTTATTTACTTAGTACAATCAGGATCCAACTATGCCTTTTTTATTACTTGACTATACTTATGACTTTACGAACTTGATATGATGAATACCTGATACGATACAGTGAATCTTGAAAGAAGTGAGGGAAAAGCTGAAGATAAAATGAAAGTAGCAACAGATATTTCTTTTTGTATTGTGCTATACATCACAATCAAATGGTGTGCAAAAAAAGGGTGTGCACTTTAAAAAATAGGGTAAATTATATTTCAAGTTGACTTTAAAGACAACATAAAGAAATTTTAAAACTTCATGCTTTTTCAATCCCACACTGCAACTTCTATTTTTTCTCTTTGACTAGACCTATCAGATAAAAGAACCTTTAGTACTGAGGACAGATCGTCAAAAAAGATTATGCCTGAAATTTTTGTGTGCCATGTGGGAATGAGTTCTGATGAAAGCACTTCCTCATTCACCGTGATCAAAACATGTGGAAAAACTTCCAGACTTGTTGCACCGCACATCAGTACTGCTGAGAGTGATGCAGGTGCTCTGTTAATTCATTTCTTTTCTGCTTGACTGGCACGCTGACAGTGATGGGGCGTGCAGAGTTTTTTTTATGACCCTCGCATTCTCTCTCTACTTCCCTTCTGTTTTTCCTATAATGTTAGTGACTCTCAGTGTGAAGTCTGCAGATCTGTACAAGAGTGACAGCTGCTAGACTTCCAAATTGAAAATGCAGTGCGGTTCTTTTTCTTAGCATGTTGGCCTCTTTCTGTCTCGTTTAATTCCATTTCTCTTTCTCTTGTTCTCTCTGTCTTTCTTTTAAACATACACCTACAGGCACAAACAACTGTGAACAGTTTATACAGCTGCGGGGTAACCAGATTACCATATGTAATCTAATTAAAGAGGAGCACATAATAAACATTTGCTTTTGAGATTTGATGGTATTGTATTTTCGTTTCTCGTTTTTTCCCCCACTGGTTAAAGTAATATGATGAATTATCATGTCATGCTATTGTTTCTGCTTGATGCCTAGGATTATAGAAGTGAAAAGCTTTTCCTCTCTCTTTCCCTGTCACAGGAGCTCCTAAAGGACCCTCTGTACATTGGTCTGAGGCATAAAAGAATACGTGGACAGGCCTATGATGAGCTTCTGGAGGAATTTATGAAGGCTATTACAGACAGGTATAGTAAACCCACTGTACCCCTCCCGCACAACACATGGTTCCTTCCGCAGGCCACTGATGGAAATGCCTGGAGAGCATAGCTGAGCTATTGCGTTGCAGGAATGTGGGGTGAAGCGCATGCCTTTAGGTTTGTGGGCTCTGAGCGACGACTCCAGTGGCAGAGACCCGAACCGGATCGCTGACTGCACACCTCATCAGTTCTCTCCCCACATATCCTGCTCGATATTGAGCCATGCGGTGATGTAATTCAGCCCATAACCAGCCCCACTGCCTGATGGCTCAGTCAGCTCACTGATGCTTAGAATGGTTCACGATCTTGTGCCATTTGTCTTTGATGGTTTTCGAAAATGCCCTTTGAGTTCTTGTCATTTTTTATTTCATTTTATTCTTTGACAGCTCATCTTTCATTTCACTTTGGATGTTCGGAGATTAATATTTGCTGAGAACTCTAATATGTTCAAGGAACTCCAGTGTAGCACTGTTAGCATGGAGAATAAATCCTCTTGGGTCTTTATTAGTGAAATTTGTTAAAGGCGTCTTGAACTGCCTTTGCTTTTTTATTTTGTGCTGTTCTCTGAGGTCCATTTATAATGTTTTCAGGATTTTTACATCAAAAAACCATCACAATTTAGAAGTAATAGGCTATTTTCTGCTATAACTCTGAAATAAACGGCCAGTGCTTTGATTGGTTAACAGTTGGACACTGTAGTGATTTAGGTTAAAAATTAATAAACACATGCGATTTTGTATGATTTGTCTAAACCCGATGATGGGTAGGTTTAGTGGCAGAGTTGGATGTAGATCATTCGTACAAATTCATACAAATTGGCAATTTGTAAAATATGTAAGTTTTAGCAAAAAACGTATGAATATGTATGAGTGAGGTCATATGAATTAGCCACCTTGTAAAATATGTACAAAATATGGTCATTATGGCAGACTGGCTTCAATAATAATAAGCTATTTTTAGACTTACTTACAGAAGTTTTGAGTTTTGAAACGTACTGAATGTTTTTGTAGTACAACAATTTCTTCTATGTCGAAATATCAAGGGAATTTTGGATTCTCAGTTAATGTTTTTTTTAACAGTCCAAAAGTAGTTAAATGAAGTGCAGTGCATCCATCCATAATAAAATGTGCCTCGCATAGCTCCAGGGGAAGAATAAAGGCCTCCTGTAGCAAAATTGACCCGTTTTTATAAGAAAAATATCAATATTTAAAACGTTTCAAACACTTTTCTCTCAAGTCCGCTAACTGTTGTACGCAGAAAGCCATTCTGTAGAACGTGTGCGAAAAATATTTTTCTGTCAGGATCATTATCTTCAAAGATAACTTACAATTAACCATATATTTTAGGTTGGGAGTATGGTTCTGTTCTGGGCAAACACTCCCTGTCCATCCATTCAGCCTAGCATGGATATGAGCAGGGAGAGCATAAATAACCCCCCTATAGGGTAAACAGAACAGAAACAACATTAACGATTAATATAGCATGTATCATTAATGTTGATACAAGTGATTATTATTATTATTCGTAACAACATAATTCAGTTGTCTGACTCAATGAGAGTATCCAATGGCAAATCCTGACTGGACGAAAGGAGGAGTTGGGGATGAAGGTGGGTGATTAGCTCCTGAGCAAAGCGATAGCTGCTAAATAATGGCTGAAAGGACCTTTTAAAGGAAGTAAAGATTGGCGTTGTATTCCTTTAGGTAGACATGGATCATCTGAGTGTCAGCTGATGTGAGCTTGATAGCATGGCAACCACCTGGAACATAGTGGCAAGTTCTGCACTGGCAAACACCATTAATATTTAAGAACCAGAGTCTTGGTCAAAGTTCTCTCGGTTGCTTTAGGCACTGGTGTGGCCTGTTTTGACAGTGGTTGGAGCATAGTACCACACATGGCTGTATTTAAAGCAGAACTCAAAAACCCCAGTGTCTGATTTTCTTCCAGCTGGCTGAATATTGCCATGATTCTATAATAATGGGGTGGACATGAAACTACAGGGAACAGCATCACTTTTCCCCAAAAGTGCAGAGTTGGCGGAAAATGAATGATTATAGGTTGACGACTGAACAAATGATTACAGTCCTGGTGATTTTTAATAAACTCCTTATAATTTTACATTTCAGAGGCTCAATGCTTCAGGAAAAAAATCCTGAAAAGTAACATTCACTTGTTGAATGAATGTTTAAATACATTTATGCTTTGGTCTGAAACAACTCAGATTGCACTGAGGTCCTTTTTAGACCATTCATTTATAATTTAATGGGAATCAAACCCAATTAGCATCTATACCTCAAAGGTGATTCACACTCAAGAGTCAAAACTATACATCACATGAAGAGAACTGACATTGCTCTTTGAGGTACAGGAACAGTTCTAAATGTCTCTCAGTTCTAAAGTTGAAGAGTTTTAGAAGAAACCGCACCCAACAGTTTATTGGGATGTTGCTCTCCAGTTGTACTTTTTGAGGTCACTGAAAGGCAAAAGTTTGTTTTTGTTTCACTGCATGTTGAGAGAAGAGATAAATAGCATTTGTGCTATGCCAGTCTGAAATAAAATGTGAAAAGAAGAGAAAGAAAAATCATGAAAATTCTTTAGATTTCATTGAGGTTCAGGATTTCAGACTGTAAGTTTAATAACCCGCAGGTGCTCTGTTTTCCATCAAGGCTTTGTGTAAGTGCAAGTGATGAAGAATAATGACACCAATCCCTGTCAGGCCACTTTTCTGCCCCACAATGGGTTTAAAATAAGGGACTAGAGCAGATAGTGGGCACAGGCGCACTTAGAAGGCTTTCATTTGGGTAAAGAGTATACAACACCATATAAAGAAACATGCATTCAAAAGAAAAGCAACATTCTACGTAGTAAATGCTTGGATTATTTTTGCTGGGGGGTTGTTATGCTTCTTTTATGATGCTGTTAATTCAGGAATAGATTTTTTTTCACTCAGGCTTTGTGTTGTGGTGCAGAAGTACTTTGTGGGGGGTTGACTGTTTTCCGCCTTCTCCCAGGACAGACTGAAAGTATCCGTCTTCTGTAGCCCCTCTGTGTGCACAGGCACAATTCCCATGTCAAATTATTTCATTAGAGCTTGTCGCTTTTCACAGAGCTCTAGTGGTGACAGTGTTCCAGTTATTTCTATGGTAACACAGACTATCTCAGGGCACCGTTATGAAGCCATGTTAGGACAGGGCAATGTTGCTTGATATTTCAGAATGATGTTTAACAGAAAGAGCAGCTTGTTAAAAGCCCCATGGGCCCCGTGGGAGCCTGTGTGTGCAGGAGAAGAACACTGAAGAGCTGCATGCTCACCAATGTATTGCCTGTCCCACTTAATCCTTGACCTGTTAGTAATGATATAGGGCATTTCTGAAATATATGGGTTTTTAGAAGCGTTTAGTTGTAATGTTGTAACGAAAACCGTAAGCTTTGAAGGTTTAATTTTTTATAATGATCTGTCAGTTACATTCTGATATCAGACCTGTTTGTATGTTTAAAAATTATCTACCTAATTAGTATCAATTGTGTTTCCATTATAAATATCTATACATTATTAAAGTGATGAATTTACATAAAGTGTATTATTTACATAAATTTCTAGGGACCAAATGGCCAGGCTAAAAATGAACTGCAGAAATACTTTTTATTTGTTTGTTTCCTTGATTCATATTAGATTGTATAGTAGGTAATATATATATATATATATATATATATATATATATATATATATGTGTGTGTGTGTGTGTGTGTGTGTGTGTGTGTGTGTATATAGCTAAATATATAATTTTGTCATGGAAACTATGTAAGCATAAGAAATAGGCTTAATTTTCCTGTACTTTTTTGCAATTTTAGCTAAACTCTGCTTCCAACAGTCTTAATGTTTAGTTTATGCTTAAAACAATTACAAAAAAAACTACAGAGTAAAATAATATAAAATGAAATAATTTGCTACCATTCAAAAGTTTGGGGTCAGTAATTTTTTTTTAATTATTTTTCAAAACATTTTATGCAAATATTCATTAAATTGACAGTAAATGTATTTATTTGGTTTGTAAATGATTTCTTTTAAGTATTACAAACTATATTTTACTAACTGGGAATTATAAAGTGAAATTTGTTCAGGTTCTGGCGCATATGCAGCTTTATAAACCTTGTGCAGTTTTTGTATACACATACTTTTAGGATGAAAATTCTGAAACGTTTATATATGAGGTATTAGTTTGCATAGTTTGCATATTCACCCTTTGGATATGAGAAAGAATGGTCTGTAAATGTGGATAATGTTTGACTTTAAGCTTGGTTATGTGGGCAAACCTGTCTGGAATCCTAGAAATTGTGTTCATATTGCATGTGTGTGTGTGTGCGCGCACTTATTAAAGACTTTGGTTGAACAGCTGTGTTTGGGTGGGATTTTTAGCATGACCTTCAACGCTAAGGCCTGTGGGCTGCACGGCAGCATGCAGGCAAAAGATTATCTTTGTGAACATGTGGCTCTGCCAAAATCATTTGACCCAATCTTAGCAAACGAGCGTGTTTGGCCCAGAAGGATTACGCTAAACCTAAACCTAGTGGCTGTGATTTAGTCTCTATTTTCTCTGCACAGTTGAGCAAACCACTTTATGAGAAATGCTTAATTCCCAACAGCCATGTTGTGTTCCTGTTAGTGTGTGAACACTGAAGTGCTGGTTAGCATCAAATCTCAGTGCTTTATTAAAATAGACTTTTGTCTGTGTAGGTAAATCATTTATATTTGAAAGAAATAAGTAGTAAATCATCAGTGATTAAAAACAGAGAGTCTTGTTGTGTTTTGTTAGCCATGGCGTGGAGATGGGTTTAGCAGTCTCTTATGGGCTCTGAGCACATTTACTGCATTCCTCTTTAAGAGTGATGGAGTCTGCCTTCCTTACTAAGATCATTTAGACAGAGACTGAAGTGTATTATGGTTTGTATAGAATTTGCTGGCTACAGACTTTAGCTTGCAAATGCCTGACGAATAGATTTGGAAATTGTGAGATGTTTTGCATGAATTTTAGTCATCTGTGTGTAAGTTTACACATGCTGTCTGTGTATTAATGCCAGAACTACTCTGAAGCTGCTCTGTTTGTTTGATAGGTCATTCTGAATGTTACAGTTTGTTTGTGTGTGAGTGTGTGCGCATGTGTTTGTTTGGGTTTGGAAGGATCAGTTTTTGCCTACATTTATATGAACCAAAATGTCCAGGCTGCAGAAATACTTTTTTTTTTGTTTTTTTCCTTGATTAACATTACATTATATACTGTATATAGGTAAATATATAATTTTGTTGTCATGGAAACAATGTGAGCATGTATTGTTTTTGCAATTTTGACTCAACTCTGCTTTGAACAGTCTCACAGGTGTGTGTTCGCCACTTACTTGTGCCTTTTTCCAAAGAACAGAATGCCAAAAGGGTTATAGGAAGTGCAGTAGCTATAGGGCTTGGAGAAAAGTTTTCTAAAAGTTGTTATTCAATCCTAGGAAGTTCCTTCGTTCTCAGATGCTGATCTGTTGACCTAGAGAACTCAAGCAAGTAGCCTGAGTGTAAAATGGAATTTTTGCATGCCTTTTCTGTTTCTAGGAGCACAGCGGAGCTGTTATAGAGCACTGAGTTGATTTAAAATTAGCTTGTGTTAAGAGCTCCTCTTCACATTCTCAACACTTTCTGCCCTGTCTGGAGGTAAAGGCAAACGAGGAGAGACAGAGTCCCTGCAGCTCTCAGTGTGCTTGGGTGTGTCTGTCATTGTCTGGCCTGAATTTTGGTGGAGAGGACCAGTGAAGCTGATCTCCAGCCAGCTCTTTGTTTGAGTTTTACAACAGACGCAGAGGTGCATTATGGATCTCATTGAATGAGGCGCCAGAAAAAGACAACAAGCTTTGGTGAGAATGAGACCACAATGCACCACATGGTTAGTCAGTTAGTCTCTATCTCAGGCAAATTTATTCAAAATGAACCCCTGAGAGCCATAGTTCACTCTGCATCACTTCAAATGTTAAGGAGTATTTAGTTGACAGACCTTTTTCGTGTTTTTATGCTAATATTGACATCTTTTACAACCACAGCTGAGCTAGATCAGGAGGTTGTGATCTTATTTTTCATCTTTATCCTCAGATGATCAGAGACCATACTGGGATTATGACTCACTTTCTCTACATCCTATTTATATCTGCCAAAGTTCTTCTCCAAATCCACAAGCAATTACTCTGTCAGTCTCTCTTGACTGCTTTCCTACCTCCTCCTCAAGCAGATATGTCAGAGTTTAGACTGCAGTTTGATTAGAAGCACCAATCTGAGGCCGGGTCTCAGGACAGTGTATCTTCAAAGTTTGGATGAGATTCTGAACTCAGTTAACCTTGTTTACCTAGAGCACTTT
>JAUCMR010000035.1:18669307-18679844 GCA_032357425.1 Enteromius argenteus | reverse complement strand
CGGGTCTCAGGACAGTGTATCTTCAAAGTTTGGATGAGATTCTGAACTCAGTTAACCTTGTTTACCTAGAGCACTTTTTTTTTCTGTTTTTCTGTTTTTGTAGCATGTCTGAACACGCAACACAGACCGTTTTATATTACTTAGATCTAGATTCAGATTCGTTCTTTATTGTCCTCAGAAAGAGGAAATTTGTTTCCACAAACCGTAGTACACATAATACACAAATTTTGTCTCAAATACAAAAGATTTGTATTTGTATCTTAGTAAAGCAGTGAGTTACATTGTTGTATAAGAAATTCACCCCTAAATGATTCATTCACAAATCGGACCGAATCAGTTATCAGATTCAACTCAGCTTAACAAGTTATTACAGGGTTAGATTATTACTGAATAACAACTTCTGACATATCATGTATCGATTTATGGTGGTGTTTTTGTTTTATTTTGTGTTTTCTCTTCATTAATGGAAATAAACAAATGGTTGGATGCTTCAGTAGATGACTGCCATTGTGAAAACAGTGAGTGTTTTTCCCCTGTGTGTGTTTGAGTGATATGTGTACACGACAACTCTAGGTGGCAATGCGGATCTCTATTTTCTCTATTGCCAACTCTCTATGGAGCCACACTGCGGTGCTTACCTATCCTGTTTCCAATGTGGAGGTGTCTGAGACCTCAAATATTGCATCAAAATATGATGGACCTGAATCTGCCCTTTATATTCCATTGGGGAATGAGTTAGTTGCTGTGAACTGTTCTTTCAATTGTTTTGCTGACTGGATAAATAACATGAGAAACCACTGAATTACCACTGTAGTCCATTTAAAAGGCCACAGTTTTTCTCATGGAGTTCTCTCCTCAAGAGAGACATGATTGTGGGCGTGCAGATCATTGCTATTGATTTTGAAAAGTCATTTGGGAAGGTTTTTCTCTGTACTCCACATCATCTACTAACTGATCATACAAAGGTTGCTATTTGTTTTTCTGACCACTGAGAGTTGTGTTTGGCTGTGGAAATGTCTACAAAGTAATGATAAGAGTCTCAGGCCCACACAGAGAAGGAAAAAAACCTTCAGGATTGAGCACCCACAACCACCCCGTCTGTGACAGGCTTGAGGAGCAGTTGGATGGCCCCCTCTGCAGGCTGAAGTGGAGTGCATTTACATAGCTACTTAACATGAAATGGTACATGGCTGTTTGAGATTTTTGGTTAGCCTGTGAGGATTTAGACCATATTTTGTAAGGATTCTTTGTATTGAAAACAAATGTCTTTGAGATTATATGTGGTTTTGTTGCGTAATATACACTGATTTTTCTGTTATGCACAGGTATGGAGTGAACTGCCTTATCCAGTTTGAGGATTTTGCCAACATCAATGCTTTTCGTCTGTTGAGCAAGTACCGCAACCAGTACCTCACATTCAATGATGACATCCAAGGTATTGGCATAAAAAAAGACTTTAGTCACACACTAGCTTTAAGTTTCACCAATACTAAATTATTAAAGCACAGAAAACACAAACAGTTTAAAAGAGGCATCATGTTATGATTAATGCGGTTATCAGTCTAGTGTATTTCAGAAATCAATGATTAAGAAATAAGTTGTTTAGACCGTATCTCTCTCTCTGATATTCTTTTCTACTGCTTAAATCCCTCTTGTATTCGTGGTTCAGTAGCAAGATTGGGTGGTTAAATCATTTTTTCTTTTACTTTCTTTTCTACTATGCCCCCTTATCAGTCTCTAACCTTTTTTACACAATCATTGCAGACACATTCCAATCAACAACTTGAACACAATCGCACTGTTTGAAATTGAGTTTCAATCAAATGTTTGGGTGGAGCACATTGAGTTGATCTCACCATTCACACAGCTAACCATAAATATCTACTGGAGTAGAGCAAGCAGAGCTGAGGGGGCGTTTTCAATTTATTCTATATGGAAGCTGTTGATACTGGAGCTTCTTGTGTTCATTTCAGTGCTTGTTTCATATTTCACATACAGTTTGCCCATTGTTTATGTTTAGGTCAGTGGTTCTCAACATTTTTTACAAGGTTACATTTTTCAGACCCCTCTCCATGTAACATATTTTAGATTTTTTTATTTATATTTGTATATTTTTTTATACTTTATATTTATTTATTTAATTACCCTGATTAATGTAATATTTTAATTAACTTTTATTCATTTACTGATTCCAGAAGTTATATTCTATATTCCATTCCATTATTGATAATAATAATATACATATAATATATTGATAATGATTTATTAATTTAAATACTTCCTCAAGTCATTCTGTGGAAGTTTGAGGTGCCCTGGTTGAGAACCACTTGTCAAGGCCACTGGTCTTTCACAAAAAAACACCATGGGCCATTCAGAAATAAAGTTTACAATTCTCCAACTTGCATGCATATGTATGATTTTGTTGACCATGTATTAAAAGCAAGCTTGACTTCTGAAGACAGCCACAATGCTGTACGTTTAATAAACTCACCCCCAAATCAGCAGATCTCTAGCATTTAGAGCGGTTTCCTCTTCAACAGAATATATAAACAGCTGTCTCTTTTGACAGTTCCTTTAGAAATCCACCTCTGTATTGATTCCACCTTTATGTCTACAATTAATGAGTTTCTGGACTTGAGTCTCAAGCCTCAGCTCATCCTTTTATGAACAGAATCTCTGAACTCTTAGAACTTCCGAGAGGAGATTAACACCTGGGTGAAAGATATTTGTGTTTTGTGTCTCGTAGGTACTGCTGCTGTTGCTGTGGCAGGACTGCTTGCTGCCCTTCGCATTACCAAGAGCAAAATGAGCAACCATACCATTGTATTTCAGGGTGCAGGGGAGGTAAGTGTTTTGGCTATGCAGATCTACAGACAACATAGTTTTAAACATCAGTTTTTCTGTATTTTGATGGTTGTTAATCCATATTGAGTGAACAACAGCAGTGCACAGGTGCAAATATGTCACAGTTCATCTTGTCTGTCAATTTTATTAAAGGAATAGTTCACTCAGAAATTAAAATTCTGTATAAATGAATTTTTCAAAGGAAGATAATTTGAAGAATGTTTGCTGTTTTGGGTCACCACTGACTTCCATAGTATTTTTTCCCTACTATGGCAGTCAATGGTAACCCAAAACAGCGTGGTTGCAAACTTTTCTCAAAATATCTTCCCTTGTGTTCGACAGAACAAAGAAATTCATACAGGTTTGGAACTACTCGAGGTTGGTTAAATTATGACAGACTTTTAATTTTTGGGTGAACTATTCCTTTAAATAATTCTTTTGTTTTTAAGATGTATGGAATGAATTCATTGAAGACTGATTTTTTTAGTCAATCTGTGATATTTTTATTGAAATGTTGTTTATGTGGAATGTAAATCTGTAACAAAATTTTCATGTTCCAGGCTGCAATGGGAATAGCTGAGCTCATCATTATGGCAATGGAGAAAGAGGGGCTTCGTCGGGAGCAGTGTATAAAGAAAATCTGGATGGTGGACTCTAAAGGACTTATCGTTAAGGTGAGGTCATCATTAAAGGCAAGGTTTTTTATTTTCAGTTTTGACATTCAAAACCATGGTATGTAATGGAGTTTAGTTTCTTATTCAGTTGTGTTAATTGATTGTCCATGAACATTACTGTAGGTCTTCATTAGAATGTTTTAAACTGATTTGGTTTTGTTGTTTTAAGTTAAAAAGTTATAGTTCACCAAAAAATTCAAATTCTGTTATTAGTTACTCACCCTTATTGTATGTCGTTCCAAAGGTTTTTCATCTTTAGAGCACAAATTGAGATGTTTTTGATGATCTCTGAGAGCTTTTTGACCCTGCATAGACAGCAATGCAACTACCACATTCAAGGTCCAGAAACATCAGTGATTCAACCGTAATTTTATAAAGCTACAAAAACACAAAGAAAACTCAATTTATGACTTTATTCAACATTTTCTTGTCTTTTGTGTCAGCCTATTATACTGCTTTAATGATCTCCTTACTACCTTTCTGGGCCTTGAAAGTGTCAGTTGCATTGCTGTCTATGCAGAGTCAGAAAGCTATCAATTTAATCAAAAATATCTTGAAAAATAACATTTGTGCTTCAACGATTACACAAAGGTCTTACAGATTTGCAACAAGATGGGAGTAAGTAATTAATGACAGAATTTTCATTTTTGGGTAAACTATCCTTAACTGATCATTTTGCCATTTTACATGATTTAAAAACAACACCAGTTGCTGTCCACTTCCGTGGAACTTCTTGGAGTAAGAGTCTTGCTTTAGGGCACAAGGGTGATGGAGAAGCTCTGTGATCTCAGCAGTTTTCACATGTCCTGTCCCTTTCTGCTCCACTGCAGCCTGCGGCTATGTCCTTAACGTTTTGCTTAGATGCTGAAAAGCATGAAATAACCAAAAGTATTTGGGGCATGTCCCATGAACCGAGCTTATAAATTTTTGCATTTTATGTAGAAACTTGATTCCTGTAAAATGTGTGGCCTACGATTATTTGTAACTGATTTTGAAGTAGTTTATTGTATTAGTGGCAGTATAAAGCCAGCTCATCTCTTCAAGGTGTAGTTAATCACATCAGCTAAAGACGTGTTTGTCAACCAGAAATTTCACCTTATCTAACTAACTAGTACTTGTGCTGTATTTCGTGAATATAAATTCCAGATATATAGATACAGTATCCAATTTTTAATGCCCTATCTAAAGCAGTGACATTCATAGATTTCTAAGTGTGACGTTTGGTGGGTTTTACTCTCTTTGTTCCCTGTGGAGAGAACCTGTGTTCATTATGAAGTGCGGTGAGGTGTGCTATGGTATGTTTCCGATATGCTTTCATCATCTGTTTTTTTTCTCTGCCTGTTGTTATCTCTCTGTCTTCCATTCAGGGTCGGGATTACCTCACCCATGAGAAAGAAAGGTTTGCACATGAGCATGCTCAAATGAAGAAGCTTGAAGATGTTGTGAAAGAGCTGAAACCCACTGCTATTATTGGTATATTTATAAATAAATACACCCAGCTGTTGTCCCAGTAGTCTTCACGAGGACTATTGTACTCAAATCCCTCTCTTCTTCTCTTCAGGGGTGGCAGCTATCACTGGCGCTTTCACAGAGGAGATAATCAAGGCTATGGCATCCTTCAATAAGAGACCTATTATCTTCGCTCTAAGCAACCCCACTAGCAAGGCAGAGTGTACCGCCGAGCAGTGCTACACACTCACTGAGGTGCTTTTAGAAGGAATAGCATGTGTACATTCATGTGAGAGAGTGAATCATTTCATTTTTGCCTTGTGGTTTATACTGCAGGGACGGGGAATATTTGCAAGTGGGAGTCCATTTGATCCAGTGACCCTTCCCGATGGCCGAAAGTTCCACCCTGGTCAGGGCAACAACGCTTATGTGTTCCCTGGAGTGGGGCTGGGGGTCACCGCTTGTGCAATGAGACACATCCCTGAGGATATTTTCCTCGTTACGGCTGAGGTGATCAAATCTCACTTGCTTTTTTTCAGTCGGTCTCTAAAGCCCTATTTGGACGGTATAATTCTCATGGGGATGTCTGTAAAAATAATTCTGCATGGCTGCTCATTGATAAAGCTCATTGTGAATTCAAGGTGGAGGTGTAAGTTTATGATCCTACAAAGCTGAAAATGCACTTCTCATGTGGTCTGTCACATGTTCAGTCACATTGTTTGGACAACAGCTACTGTACGGTGCTTGACAATGTTTAAAAATAATTTACAAAATATCTTTTGGATTTATCCCCTCTTGTAATCTCAGACATGTGGATTTGGACATCAATTAAATTGCCACACAACCTTGGTGTCAAAAAAATGGTAGGTTATTTGGTTGGGAATTTTTACACAGGTGGCGAGGATAAAACACAGACATTCTGGATTCAGACAGATATAAAATCACAGACTAGCCCCTGTAAATGTTGAAAATACCTTACATCCCCATGAGAAAAAATTACCATCCGTTTATGAACAAGAAGGCTTGGGTAAAACTGTGTGTAACAGTAGCTGAAAGTCTTATATGTATTATTAAGTCTTATATGTACTTAAATGTATTATTATAGCACAGTAAAGCCTATTCATGGAATGGTACAAAAAAATATTCCTTTTTTTTCTGGAGTTTACTGAAATTTTTGTTATTATTCATCATATATTTCTTAAATTAAGTGATATTAAAATGCCTTATTATAAAATATCCTTCAATGTGAATATTACTTGCTGTATTTTAATAGTTAAATAGTGAAGTTTGCTAAATTTCACAACTGTCCCTACCATAGACATTTCATATTTGACCGCTCCAAGCACGTAGACACAGCCGCCATCTTGGAACGGTCTACTTAACATCATTCCCCAAATACTGTAGGTTTGCACAAAGCCATTGGGTTCGCAAACCATCAGCTGTGCAGGATTGTGTCATCTTTCGAATATACAGTAATTAATATGATAAATGACATCAAGTCAAGACCGCTACAATATGGCGGATGGCTTACATATAGTGGCCCATAGAAACAGTTGCTAATGAGGCATCTACGTATGTATATCTATGGTCCTTACTAGTTAAAATATGTTATTTTTCAAATACATTTGTGTGCTTCCACATACTGTTTCAAGAAAGTGGCAAATTTTTTCAAGCCCAAATGCCCATTGCTAATTCTGCAATGTTTTCCAAATTATAACTTGATGCAAATTTTGCCTAAATGAAATAGTTTTTGTAGATAATTGCTTCCATTTTTAATGGGAAATAATACATAATCTGTGCTTAGGTATGCGCAATGTATAATCAAGCCTTATTTTCAGCCTTTATACTACTTTACAATAAGTACATACAGTACTGTAGTACTTATTGTTTGGTGTAAGTACATAGTAGTTAAGGCCACCTAATATAGAATGTGACCATATAAAATCTCCTTACAATATGCAAACATCTTATCATTGTGCACAATGTCATTTTGTATTTTGCTGAATCTATCTGCCAAGCTGTCCCCCATGTTTAACCTGATATCAGCCAGACAGTGTTGTAGTCAAGTACTGTGAGTGCTTGCATCAGTCGAGGTAAACAAGAGAGCTGGTTTGAATCTCAATGAACCACTGTCCTGTTAGAAAAAGCCCACTGCAGTCTAAAAGGTTAGCCAATGCCATACAGGCCCACACATCATATCAACATGTGCCACTAAAGGAGAATTATCTGTTTAAAACCGTTTTAGAGTGGTTTGATGTATGCTGAGCATGTGCTGGATCTCCTCTCCTGCTCCACTGAGAGAAATAGAGGGAGAGGTGGGAAATTAATGTAAATAAACCAATAAAATAACGAACAACAAGAATAATGAGCAAGCTGGTGGTGGCTGGAGAATTTTGTTGTCTGTCTTAATTAGGTCTAAATTGGAAAATGACAAGAGGTAATTGTAATTTTTTGTGCTTTGTTATTTGCAAATTATTTGTTTTTACAAAAATAAATTATGTTGAGGGTGGCATAGTGAAAAACCACAACTGTGCTTTGGTTTTAGTTTAATTTTTAATTTTAACTTAACATTTTCAGTTAAGCAAAAAGGCCTTTTGGCAGTAAATTAGCCAGCTGTCCTGTAGTTCTAATTTCATATCACAAAGTGTTTTAGTAATTTTGCTATTTTGTCATTGGGTAGGCAACATTTCTAATTTTCGTTTTCATCTCTACATTATTTCCACAGATTTTTTGGTGTAGGTGTAGTCTACCAAAAAATTATTTTATCATTTACTCACCCTCATGTTTTTCTAAACCTGTATAGACTTTTTTTTTCTGCTCAACACAAAATAAGATCATTTGAAGAATGTTGATAACCAAAGCCATTTTAATTCCCATTGACTTCCATTGTATGTTTTATCCATACAATGGAAGTCAATGTGAAACCAAACACTTTCTTCAAGATGCTATATTCTGTCTTCCACAAAAGAAAGTCATACAGGTTTGTAACGACATGAGGATGAATAAATGATGAAAGAGGTTTGGGTGAACAATACCCTTAACAATTTCAATACTGGTTGAAAAGGCCGAACAGAAATCTGGATTTAGTCTACGTGAAGTAAATCTTTAAATTATTATTTTGGTCTCCTTTTTTGTTTTCTTGATTGAACCTGGCTGATCACAGGCAAGAAAAACCCACTTTTACTGCCTTTGTTATCCACGTCTATAACCAGTGGATAAACAGGATGAGTATTTGATGCAGTTGTATTACAAAAACAAACAAGAGAAGAATAATTACATTCAAAGTCTTGTGCATCTGAACAAATGGAGTTAATGTCATAATAAACATCAGTCTGACCTGTGTTTACAGGTGATAGCAGAACTGGTGACCGAGAGGGATCTTGCAGAGGGACGTCTGTATCCTCCTCTCAACAGCATCCGGGAAGTGTCCATCAAGCTGGCTGTGAAGGTGAGCTTGACTCAAAAACATCTCAAGCTGAAGCCGTGATTCATGCATGTCGCTATTTAGATTCTTTTTTGTGGTTTTTAACATAATTCTTTTATACATGACATGACAGATTGTGGAGTACGCCTACAAAAACAAAATGGCAACGCTGCATCCGGAGCCGCACGATAAAGAGGCTTTTGTTCATTCGCTCATCTACAGCACAGACTACGAAGAGTTTGCGGTGGATTCGTACGGTTGGCCTGAGAACGCCATGACTGTCCAAACATGTAAACTGTGAGCTCTCAAAATGAGATTTATATGACAATTCTCTTTGAAATGTAATTTCTTAACATGATTATAATATTAAACGCTACTGTAAACCTTAAAATATCCTCAATAAAAATTTAATTTATTGTAATTTTGTGACAGTGTGTTATTCAATAGATTGTATGGATTGTTTACAATTTCCCTGGTCCATACCTAATGTGTGTTCATTGGGATTCATGAGGGAATGTGCAGCATTGAGGATGCTCATTATATCTATTTTTGTATGGCTTTCATCAGACCATATAAAGAATTGTGTATAATGCCATTATATATGAGGTTCAGTGAGAGTTCTGGCACCAGATATATAAAGAACCCTCTTGCATATTATTTTAACACCATAGCTAATTTCTGTAGATATTTCCATGGGAAATTACTCATTAGCAGTTTAGCCGAAGTGCTTGTATTGGAAACATTGGCAGAACTTAATAGTGCTATATTGAGACTTTTGTGATGCCATTGTTTTTAGTGTTTTAGTGCAGGTGATGTATTTAGAGACCACACTGTCTAAATTAAGTTTTAAAATGCCTGGTTTGGTGTGAGACCTGAAGACAACCTTATTTAAATGCCCACTATATATATATATATATATATAATTGAGTGAGATCGATACTGTGAAAACATGCTGTACCTTCGGGAATACCCTCAAAATATGTGGATTTAAGAAACTCCAATTATAATCCCTGACTGCATTCTTTAGCTGCATTTTTACGTCATTGCATGTTGATCATATTTAATGAGAAGTTTCCTTACTTACAGCAGCCATCTCAGGTGATATATTGCAGATAAATGTTTAACAAAATCTAAATAAAGATAAGGAACTTGTTCTGGAAAGCAGATCTACTGCCCTCAGTGGATTCAAAGATAAAGCCTTTGATTCATTTTTAATGCACTCAAAACAAGTCTCTGCCTGTCATTTCATATGAACTATATTCGCAGTCAGTACATTAATATAAAAAAGTGTTCTTTTTCAAAGAAAATTTGAAATGGTAAAAGGCATATTCCATGTTAGAAAAGCGAAGCTGTCTTTTTATGATCTTCGCTGTATGTATACTTTATGGCCATTGATGGCACATCCTAGAAGTGTAACCAAGGTAACACCTGCGCAGGAACAATATGTTAGCACCGTTTGCTTTTCATTAAGGCTCTTTCATTTAAAGAGGAATCAGGGAGTTTGCTTATGGTGATACAGCTATGCCAATGAATATCATTAATACTTTTTCTCATCCAAAGGTTTGATTTAACTTTGCTAAGAAAAGGATCCGATTGGAGGCTCTTTGGCTTTTTTTCTGTAACTCAGGGTTGCTCTAGTAACACCAAGGTCATGGTTCAACTGTAATGAAATACTGATGAAATAAACCCTGAATAAGCAACTTTGAATAAATTGTCTGACTAATGCATAAATGTAAAATATAAATCTTTTTTGCCAGTGAATTCACTAGGTTAATTAAAATGGAACCTTATGGAACATTGTTTAAATCATAATTTCTTACTTTGTTGTTGTTAGACTGCATTTATGTAAATGTAGCCTTATTCTATAAGCTCACCAAAGATGCATTTATTTTTATAAAAAAAATCTTGTGATGTCAAAACTGAATTTTCATCTATCATTACTCCAGTCTTCAGTGTTTTGTGATCCTTCAGAAATCATTCTCAAGAAACATTGCTTATTATTATCGATGTTCAAAACAGCTGATTAAAAAACAAACAAAACAGTTATACCAAGTGCTAATGACATTTACTACAGGTGCTGGTCATATAATTAGAATATCTTGAAAAAGTTGATTTATTTCACTAATTCCATTCAAGAAGTGAAACT
>JAUCMR010000035.1:18628084-18658750 GCA_032357425.1 Enteromius argenteus | reverse complement strand
AGAGATATGGTCAAGACTGTATTTTTGCATTAAAATGTTGTTCCAGGGTCAACAAAATATGTTGACCTAGGGACACAGCGAACTTGGCAAATAAGGACGTGCATAACTTACCTTCTAATATGGAAATAAAATGTTGTTTTGAAGAATGTCTTCCACAGAAGAAAGTCATACAGGTTTGAAATGACATAAGGGTAAATGAGTGATGACAGATTTTCATTCTTAAGTGAATTATCCTTTAGGGTAAATCATTTTAAAACCTTAATTCTTTTTTTTTTTTTGCTCATGAGCATTATTTGGATGCTGTTATACTTTCAGAGTGATTATGTGAAAGTATTATAATAAAATGTAGGCCTCTAAGTTTGTTTCTTTCACATAAAAGCTTCTCTCAGTTTGTGTGAGGTAACCATGATGTTTAGTGGACCAAAATTGTTGATTCAACCGAGTTGTTATTTGACTATGCAAAAGCATGGAGCACATTGCACATTTCCCGCTCCCGCAACCGTGGCACATGCTTGTGTGGCTTGTGCTGATTATCCAGCCTCCACAACTCCAGATGGATCAACACATGCTGAAAATGCGACAAACCAAGACACAGTTTTCCATCTGACCTCAATCTATCACTTCTGTTTGCCTGTATAAATGTCAGCGTGCTTCCACTCTCAGACTCGGGAAATAAAACGTAATCTTGTTGTCATATTAACAGCCTCATCAAAGTCTGTTTGCATGTTAATTGAATCAATGTGGGTGGGCTTGGCTTTAACCTGTTGTTGTGTATCTTATTGAAACACTTCTACTATGTGCATTCTTGCTTAGTAGTTTATTACCCTTAAGCTTTTTTACAGGTGGAGTAAGGAGCTGCTTTTTTTTTTTTTTCTCAGCTTTTTTTTTTGATAAAGGCCTTGGTTTTATTTTGAAATCAGTAGCAACTGAGTGGGTTTGTTGAACTGATATACCTTTGTATTAGGCAGTTTAAGATGTACATGATCAGATTAACCTTAGAAGCAGGTTACAAGACAAAGGGCGCAGAAATCACCTGTACCGAACACGAGCCGGGCCGCTTTAATGGTTTTTTGAAACGATTACATGCATTCTAATGTCCTCCATTAACATGCATGTGTTTGAAACAATAGCGTCCCTCATTGTTTCTCCATTCTTCATTAATGCTGTAATTCAGTGCAAAATGATTGACTGCCAAGTTTTGTGAACATCAAAGCTTTTTTTTAAAACATAATTTCCCCCAACCAGAAACCCCATTAAATTAACATGCATTTTGGATCTTTTGCCCAATAAGTTGCTTAATGAATTGTGAGGGGCATTGACAGTGAACAAGGCCTCACATTAATGTCAGAATTAGACATTTAAAATATTGTTTGTGTGTGTGTTGTCCGTTTCGAACCGGAATAGTGAGATGTGATACGAGTGAGGTCTCCAGTGCTCTTCATGCCCCGTTAATAACCTGGCCTGCTTTGATGTGGCAGTGTGGAGCGAGGTGGCTCTTTCTCTGCATCACTTGTGGCATGTAAATCCGGCCGGCATTTTATCTCCTTACCTGCTCAAGGGGCCACTGGATTTGCTCTGGCTGCCTGTATATGCACTTTGTTGTAGCGTGAGTCATGAGATGTCACCTACCTGACAGGCCACTCACAAACACTTTGGAAAGACAGCACTGTGTGTATTTGCTTTTCTGTTCATTAGATGTTACTGGTTGACATTCAGTTAATGTAA
This sequence comes from Enteromius argenteus, assembly GCA_032357425.1. Classification (NCBI taxonomy): domain Eukaryota; kingdom Metazoa; phylum Chordata; class Actinopteri; order Cypriniformes; family Cyprinidae; genus Enteromius; species Enteromius argenteus. The sequence continues at coordinate 18,657,025 of JAUCMR010000035.1, read as the reverse complement.
CATTAAACATGAATATGAATATAGGTAATGCTCCGTTTCTGGAGTAAGTTGTAACAAGTGCTGGTCTGGCTTTTTTTTTGTGAAAGCCTGCTTCTGCCAAAAAGTGAGAAAATTACTATATATTACACAACTGTGCTTTATTTCTCGTAATTGTGAATTCATATCTTTCAGTGGGACTTTTTGAAGTTTTTAGATTTCAAATTTTTCTCAATTTCAGCTGTCTTGTATTATGATTTTACATTTTCATATCAGACTGTGATTATTCTCAATTTTGACTTTCTCATAATTTCATATAGTATATTTTTCTTATAAATAATATCCCCCAGTTTGACGTTCTTATATTACTGACAGTTCACTATTACATATATAATATATATATATATATATTGTGAAGCACAATATTTCTCAACTTATATTTTATTTCTCCTTTTAACTTTCTTTTATTACATATCTTTTTTGTGCAGTATTTCTCAGTTTGTTATAGTCTGTTTCACAATTTTGTCTTTGAGTCACAGATTGACAGATTCTGTTACAAATTTTTTATGCTGAGATATTAGCAAGTTTAAAGTTAAACTTGTCAAATAATGAATAAATTGTAATGTTATACAAACTGTAAGCTATAAATGATGATGTTTGCAATTACGCTTTTTATTTCCATGCTATTGTGTTTGAAACATAACAGTTACGCTTCAATTAGCTGTCAATCATTTTCTATAATTTTGTTCATTGACCAGTTCTGGTCAGAGCATCTCTTATTCAATCATACAGTGTCAAAACTGCACTCCATTGTGCATGTGGTTTGTTAAAAACACATTTGTTGTCTTGCGCTAACCCAGAGAGAGCACGTCTGATCGCCCTCTTGACCTTGAAATGAATGGCTGCCCAAACCAGTCCCTGCTACACATTACCATTTAAATGGCCCAAGGAGAAGGTTAGGTCAGCTCATTTGATGTTGAAATGCAAACAGAGATCAAAGGAGAGAACTCGCAGTGCCCTATATTTACAGTAGTCGGTCTTGGATTGGTGTGTTCGGTGGCAGAGGTACAGCGCATTGTCTGTGTGTATGTGTTAGACAAGAGAGTTTTGTAGGAGGGAAGAGCACACTGTCTATTTGTTCTGCCTGGTCCTCGTGGGTAGATAGCTCATTAACCATTGTGCCCTGGCACAATAGCCAAGAGCGCCGGCTGCATGGGTACAACAAGTCCAGCACAATACCTGTAAACAGCCAGCGGCTTAATTGAAAAAGGCCCCTGAGATCACCAGGCTGTCATAACAATAATAGACTTGTATAGGTGTATGATATCAAAATTGCAGAGACCTATTGGTGGAGAGTATGTGTGTGTTATTGTGGTTTTTTTCAGCAAAACGCTGGTTTAATGATGTTATACAGTTTTTTTTTTTTAAGAGATGCATGTGTACTAGCGTAGTTTTTGTTTGACATGTTCTTATCTGTTTGCTCCTGTTCCAGGTCACTGAACAGACACAGGCTCCACCACCACTAGCCTTCAATCATCACCTGAGACAAAAGACTGAAAGGTCCAAAAAGAAAAGAATGAATGGACAACAGTGTGTGGTAATAAAAGTAATTCAATCACATAAAAGGCTAGTCCAAAGGTTGGGAGTCAGCATAAACCTTGTTACAATATTATATCGATATCTCATGATGTGATAATATAGTGTTTCCTTTTATTTGGTGTACTGGCAGAAGGAACGCTGTCACTGGAGTAGTACCCTTTCAGCTTGTATTGTATTTATTCCATAGGTGTGCATATGGCTATCATTTGAAAGGGTTCTGCAAGTGACAGTTTTTGTACTTCTTTTGAAAGTGTAATTGTGAGATCATGACTGGATTCAGTGTTTTGTAATTGTATATTTAGTTGACCTAATGCCACAGTATATTTTCTAGAACTTTCTTTAACAGGGTTGCTTTTACACTTTCTTGCGCTCATTCATCTTTTTTATATATATATATAACTAATATAAGATACAAGCTCTGTTAATGCTGTGTGGGAAAAACATATTGCTAGCTTAAGTTATTCTTATAATACTTATTCTGCTTGTTGGAACAATTCTCTACAGTATTTTAGCTTATCATGAGCACCACTTCAGTAGAGTAAGCTAGATATAAAATACCAATAGATAAGAGTAAGGGCAATTTTTTTATTTTTCTCTTCAACCATGTGCCAGCTGGAATTCACACTCCGCTTCTGTGAACAGGAAACCCGCCTACTTTGGTTTGATTGGCAATCTCAATTATTTTGACACTGACGAGTACTGTTAGGCCGCTAACTGAGGTTTAAGGCATGGATCTGAAGCGCTTCATATGCACAGCGGTTGTACGCTCAAGTTAATTCTCACACTTTAATAGCATGTATATCTCCTAACATGGGGAATGATTACCTCAAAATCTACGTTGATATGCAGTTTTCCCAATTGCTCACATGCCAGCGATTCTCCTTTTCTTCCCACTATTGGCACAAGTGCTATACTGTAGGTTGCCGACCACTGGAAAAAAGTATAAGTGCAGAAAAGACTGCAGTCTGTAGTCTTTTCTTTTGTGCCTGACCACTAAGGTCTTCTTGCTCCTCTGAGCAAACACCATTGGTGACACCGGCCAGCTGTTCTCGAGGGGGTTGTGTGATAGAATGGCTAGGTTGCTGGTTTCTGGGTCGTCCAGCTAAAGATGACCCGGGAGTGGAACAGGAGTGGACAGAGATATCTCAGGCCATGACCTCAGGCACTGGTAAACTGAGGCAGGTCTTTGGCCCAGCAGTGCCATCTCACATTTAAGTAAAGTCCATGTGATAGAGCCCGCTCCAGAGACTGCAAGTTATTGGGTCTGAATGGTGCTAATACGCTGGGCTGGTTGGATGCGGGTTGGAACTCTGGTGTCCCATTAATCCTAGCCTGAAGAATCATATCTGGTTAGAGGTTCTGGCTTTTACCTCTACTGTACTGTTCTGAAGTAATTTGATCTGAAGTGATTCAACAATGCCTTGAAGATTGTTAGAATTATAGTCTGTGTGTGCTTGCAACACTTTACTAAGAGCAGATAAAGGGGAATATAAATGGTATGATGGTGGTATTCTTTAAGTTAAAGATCGGGTTTGCATTAATATGTTCTTGAGAGCTTGAAGGCCATTTTCTTTTTTTATTTCTATATAAAATAACAATCCACATGGTACTTCAGCCCAGGAAGTCACCCAATCGCTTGTATAACTAGTGTACTGTACGTTGCAATGGTTTCTGTTAAACAGTAAATTGTTAATCTATTTTTAGCAATCTAAAAGAAAAGTCGAAAACAACAATTTTGGAGTTTCAAATCCAGCTTGGCCGATGTATGGACCCAAATGGAAGCTGGTGTCTCATTCAATTATGTCCCCAGGACATGTCCCCTTAAGGCCCCATTTTTTGAGGGATCGCCTCACAGTGCTAATTGGATCTCGTCTCACACCAGGTTGATTGGACGTGACACTTAGGGCAGGACGAGAGCTCCAAAAGTCACTGGAGCAAAGAGAGGGGAAAAACAATCAAAATGGAATTACTGACCAGTAAATTTGCTAATTATAGCCCATTAGCCCAAGCACAGAGAGGTGTGAAGACAATCCAGAGCCACATGCCTCATTGAGATTCCTGGCACTTTGACCTAGAATACCCAGAGGATGTGTTTAATATGCAGACTATATCTTTGTACTATATGCTGTATTTATTTCACTTTTTGATTTTAAAATCAAACATCCAGTTCATAAAATGACCACAATACATGCAATCAATAATAAAGAAGAATAATAATATTGTGAAATTTTCACATAATCCTTCAGAAATCATTCTAATATGCTTCTAGGTTTTTTAATATTAAGCTGCACAAATAATAGTATTCTTAATATTTCAGTCTATGTTTTTAATAATTTCAGTGCTTCATTTTAAAACCTAATTTATTTGTTTGCTAATTTTTGAGGCTGCTAAACAGTATGTTTAGAAGTTATGAAGAAGTTTGAGTTCAAGTTAGGGTCAGATCACAACAACAAGATTGTTAGCTTAAATCCATAAGCATTTTCAACAGAAGTTTAATTTTCTGAAACTTCATGGGGGGAAATTGCACAGCATGCCTTCTGAAGTGTATGGCCTATCTTCTAAAGCAGGTTTTTTCCCCCTTCCCACTGTCATTCTTTTACTGTCACTTGTTTGTTTTGCCCTGTCCGTGAGTTGAACCATTCAGGGATGAACCAGGTCATATTATCTTGTGATCTGGAGTAGAAGAAAGATTGATATTCTCACACAAGGTCACTATACATAACACCAGCACCTTAGAGGGCTAGTCTAGTGTGATCTTTTGTTCTGCTCGTAACACTCACCTCTTGTCCTAGAAGCTAAAACCGTTTGAGTGTGCAGTATATCAATTAAAAAGCTCCTTTTCTGCCCTGTGGAAGGGGTGGGGGTACAGGTCCAAATATTTACATTAGGGCATATCAGTTTGACGACTGTGTGGCGGAGCGGAGAGAAGGGCCATTTGGTGCAGCAGAGAGGCCATTAGCAGAGTTAAATGGCTAGAAAGAATCTGGACCAGACAGCTTTCCACACAGGATCACTCGACCGCAACCACATAACTGCATAAACACTTCCGTCATGCAGTAAATACAGTCGTGAACAAAGATTGGGCTTGTAAATTAGTTTGTTAATGAGGAAACACCTTTTCAACACCTTTAGGCAGGTAAATGGATTTGGATGGTGTAAAAAACAGGTCATGTACACCAACTACCCCAAAAATAAATAAATGTATACAATTTATATAATTGGTGGGTTCAAACTAAGGGTGCTATCTTCTAAGTTGTGTGTCAGATCCAGATGCAAATACCTGGAAATAAAAGCAAAAAAGCAAAACCAATATTATTAAATTTTATGAGATGTTTAAGAGTTCTGATTCAAGAGTAATGGTTCACTAGTTTAAGCCTTGGCTCTTTTTCAAGTACACTCAGGTTTTGTTTTGTTCATCTTTCTTTCTGGCTGGCAAGGCTACGTTTTTGTTTATCCACCTTGTGGCAGGCATTAGAGTTACAAATAGCATTTATTTGAACAAAAATGACCAAAATACAATTGAACAAACCAAATTATTAAAAGTGAAAAGTTAAAGTGCTTTTTGTGAAGGACAGAGGGACGAGGCCAGAGATTGTTGTAGGGATAATTCTCTCAGCACCAGATCCAGCACTCTAGCTAATGCCATGCTTACAAGAACATTTATTGATTTATTTTTCAGAGCTTGGTCTATCATATCTAAGGAGCCAGTTGTGAACATGCTGTAAAAGTATAGAACAAAAAACATGCCAGATAATTGTTTGGGAAAGGATTGGATGAGAAATTTGTTCATATTATTGTCATCTGAGTTCTGATAACCGCCTGGAGCACCATTTATAAGACTTTTATGAAGTTCATTAAAATTACTTGAGGTTAGAAAGTGTCACTATCATCTTCGGTTTGTCTTCGAGAGGACAAATTGATAAATTCTTCTGAATGGAAATGTTCAGACATTTTTGCCTCCTTTTGTTTGTAAAATAACTGTAGGGGAAATCGGCAGATGTGATTTCTCTCTTTTGAAGGGTCTTTGCTGCTTGCTAATTATCTTCTTTGATGCACCAAGAACCATGCTCCCTCTTCCATAGTTTGGTCTCCTCTGCGCATCGCTCACTGCTTCGAGTGTTGTAAACTTTGCTGCATTGGAGATCTCTATCTGTAACATTGTGTGCCCAGCTTGGGATGAGCGTGCAGACCGGAACAACGCATTGGCCTGGAGTGACTCCAAGAATAGTTAGGCTGCTGTGGATCCTTTGCATTAGAAAGATTATTGTTTATCCCTGTCCTCTCATAGTGACATCTCTGCCCTTGTAAAATTATGAACGCGGCACGGTTCCCCTCCAGGTTGCTTCTCTGGTTTGTGAGGTGTGAACTTGAGCGTAGGTGGAGGATAGAAGATCATTAGATAAGCCATGACCTAGGGAGTCATATTTATTATTATTTCCTATCAGACCATTTATAACAAGAAGAAACTAGTAGTAGTAGTACTTTCTAGTAAAAGTTCCTTCCCTGCTTATGTCAAGCAGCATGAGCTTTTTTCTGTTTAATCTATAGATTGTAATAGTCATGCATCAGTATCTCATGTTCATATGTTGTTGCCACACATTTTCTATTTTTATCATTATTGTACATACTCTTTTTACCTATTTTTACATTTAGACTGCTTTTGCCGTCAACTAATGCTCACTTACATTTTTAATACTGAATTTAATAACACTTTTTAAATGTAGACCTGAGTTTCAGAAATATTCTCAACATCTCAAAATAACATTTTTTTTTTAACTGTACATTGCAATTTTGAAATGCCTAAATTAATTTGTACAATTTGTAGCATTAAAATTTTTAGTACTTTTTGAGGGTTTTTTTTTTTTTTCGCCAGATTTTTAAGATTTGTTAAAATCTGTGGATTTCAAACAGTACAAATTTTTGGTAACACTTTAGAATAGATAAATTCTTAATTTGCTGCTTATTAATAGCTAGTAAGGTAGTTGTTGAAGGAACAGTTTACCCAAAAATGAAAATTCTGTCATTTACTCACCATCAAGTAGTTCAAACCTACATGAATTTTTGCATGAACGGGGGTTTTTTTTTTTTGGTCACCATCAACTTCAATGTGATAGAATTCAATAGAATTTTTTTTCCTACTATGGAAGTCAATGGTGACCCAAAACGGCCTGTTTTTTTTGTTTGTTTTTTTTTCAAAATATCTTCCTTTGTATTCAGCAGCACAAAGAAATTCATACAGATTTGGAACTACTTGAGGGTGAGTAAATGACAGAATTTTCATTTTTGGATCAACTATTCCTTTAAGTTTAGGTATTGATTCTAATAAATGGCTAATATTCTATTAATATGCATGAAAAGAAGCAACTAATAGGTGAAACTATAAAATAAAGTGTTTCCAAATTTTAGCATGCCAAAAACTAATCTCTTGGAGAAATATCTGCAAAAGTTACACTATAGAATTGTTTTTGTAAATAAAAAAGTAATGAATTGAAATTTTGAAAGTTTTATAATGTGGACAAGATATTTAATATATATGTAATCTATTTAAGATTCATTTGTTATTATGTATAATATAACACATGTATAATATGTTAAAATTTGTGTTTTTATCTATTATTTTTTTTAACCAGGATTTAAACAGTAAAAGCAACTGTAGAAACTAGCATGATGCTAAAAACAAATGTGATATTAAGCTTTGGAGGGATGTGTGGATAAGCAAACGTTTGGCAAAACTGACCTTGTTTTAAGTTCCCTAATTAAATGCCTCCTCCTGAGTCACACTATTGGGTAAAAAGACTGCCATGATGAATCTTCAAGACATCGCTGTCATCCAGTCAAATCAACTCAAAAACCCAATTATCATGATGAGACACAGGTTGTAATGCTGGTTAAAGTTGGTTTGGTTGCACGCACTGGCTCATATTTTAAAAAGCACACTGGAGGGAAAGAACTGAATTTCCAATTATCATAACAAGAATATTCTCATATAAGGGCAGACAGCAGCAGAAAAAAATGCTTTTTTTTATTCTGCATGATTTGGCAACTTAAGGAGGTCAAGACGTAAATTTGCGTAGCCTTGAGCTATATTAAGTCTGCACAACAGCAGGAAGGGGGTTGAGGCCTTTGTCTTTTAACATGCGCACTGGATGTAGTTGCATGTACTCTGGTGTGCTCACTATGTCTCCCAATTTCCCTTCAGGTAACACAAGCGCATGGCCTTTTTAAATACCTCAGGGAATGTCGATATACAGTGGGTTTATTAGTGCTTTTGGTGCCAGAACAAATTTAGGAAATAAGATGTCATTAAATCATCCATGTTTCACAGAGCACCTAAAGAGGGAAGCGAATACTGAAAAGCATAAAAATAAAGCAGACATTGCTTTGTTGTTTTTGTAGTAGAATGCAAAGAATACATAATTATTTTTTTTTTTGTTCATTATACATAAAATTACAATTGTTACAAAATATATTTAAAGTAATTTGTATTCCCCCAAACCTATTACTCATAAAAAATAAAAAAAATAAAAAAGTATAAGTAAAAGTAAAAAAAAATTTCATCTGCAATAAAAATAAGAAATGTTACTTTAGCACCACATCAGGGTATGTGACCCTGGACCTGGTTTTTATTTAAATGGAGATTATACATGAATAAACGAGCTTTCATTGATGTGTGGACAATATTTGGCTGAGATATAGCTATTTGAATATCTTAATTCTCCTTTAAAAAAAATCACTTTTGTTGTCCAAATAAAGTTCTTAGCAATGCATATTAATACTCAAAAATTAAGTTTTAATATAAGGTAGGAAATTTACAAAATATCTTCATGGAACATTATCTTTACTTAATATCCTAATGATTTTTAGCAAAATAAAAATCTATAATTTTGATCCATATTGTGTTGTTGGCTGGCTAAAAAAAAATATCAGTGCTACTTATTACTGGTTTTGTGGTCCATGGTGAAATATTAGAATGGTTTTTAAAGGATTGTGTGACACTGAAGACTAGAATAATGGCTGCTGAGAATTCAGATTTGCCACCACAGCAATAAATTCCATTTTAAATTATGCAAAATCACAGTGTTTGTTTTATTGTATTTTTGCTCAAATAAAAGCAGCCTTGCATACCTTTCATAAACATTTATTTGTTTTATAGACACTAAAGTTGTGAATAATAGTGTAGGTGGAAAAATGTTATATATTGTGTAGCGTTGCAGAATGTTTGCAGATGTTTTTGTACACGCTCAGATGAATTAATTAGTGCCTGAATTTCACTCTGCTGCACAAGATACAAGCACTAGGAAGAACAAGCCAGATTCCCTGTACCCTGTCTCCACAGATCCTATCATTGTCAGTGAATCCCAATCTCCAAACCATGAGAAACGAGGAGTGTGTGCTGATCTGCCCACTAAACCCCAGGATTTTCATTTGGATCCATTCTATAGCCCCGCCCTCGCACCCTAAGCCATGCGTTCAGTCAATGGATGACCGTTCCCAACATCCCCTGCCAAAAGTGTTTCCTTGATGCATCATGATCCATGACACTATCAGCTTACTGACCTCTGAGTTCTGTGTCTTGCATTTTTATATTTATTTTTTTAAAATCCGAGCATGTCAACGGTTTCTTACCGGCTTGCGAGACGCTGCCCCCACAGTGTGCGGTCTTGCGCCTGTACAGCCTCATGAGGTTTGTTTGTGTGTCTATTTGATTCCACTCCATGAACACGTTTGTATAGATGCACTCCATATAAGATAAAGAGAAGCACAGGGTCTTGTCATTCCTCCACAGCTTAATCAGGAGCTACACAGAGGAGAGAAGCGCAGCGGCACGGACCTTCCTGATCTTTCTAATGAGGACCCCTGGCAATGCAGTCAGCGAAGTATAATTGACTTGTTCTTCTCTTATTTTCATAATAGACACTCCCTGACTCAGAGCACATTTAGTTTGCTATGAGAGATGTCAGAAAGCATTGGAAGTTTCTTCCGCACGCCCATTAAATCTGAAGGCATGCCACCCTGTCTTCGGCCAGCCAGCACAGTCATTGGCTGCCCAGCTCATTATGCAGATGGGAAATGCAAGTAAATGATTCCCAGATTGGCCGAAAAACCTTCCGTGCCTGTACACACCCTGCGCCCCCTCCACCCCGGAGCCTTTCAATGCGTCCAACCAGACCCCAAAAAAAAAAAAAAAAATGCAGCTCCCCTGCTCTGAAAAAATAAGTTACATATAAATAATAAAGCGCCCCTTGACGTGAAAACCTGGTGAAGCGTGTGGATGTCATTGTTGTTGCAACAAGGCCTGCCATCTACCTTTCAGGACCAATTGAAATCAAATTACATATTTTTTGCAGAGGTAAGGGTTAGCCAGTGAGGGTGAGCCCTGGATCTCTGTCCCTGCTAGCTGATATGAAACAGAACAGCTGTGGATATCAATGCCCCCGCGCAATTCTCCATTGACCGTGTCTGCTGCGATTTTTGGAGCTGTCGCATTCATTGCTATGGACGGCCGTAATAGGGTACATCCTCATACATCTGGCTTTTGAGAACACAGAATTAGATCATTATCACTTAAGTAAACCTACTACAGGCACATTTTAAAATGTCTGCAAGTAATTTATCTATTCCTCTATTTCCTGGTACACGTAGAGTCCTACAAAATATTACCTCTCTAATAGGTTTTTTTGCATTATATGTGTGAGGGGGTGAAAAAGAACTACAGCTTTCTTTCCTTCTGTACTTTCTGTCTCTGCATCATTTAATGAGATGATTGTGTCTCCCATGCGCCTTCATTGAACTTTTATTTTGTGGTCGGCCTTCTATTGCTCGTGGCGCGGCGTCTGAGATGCAGGGACATCATTAAAGTAATTACTACAAGCTCTAGTAGTTACAGGAAAATAATATGGTGGGGGTGGTCTTTTTTTCTCTCCAAAGACAGAATTTTTTTCTTCTTTTTTTCCACCAAACATTCGGCACTGCCATGATTGTTAGAACAGACAGGACCCATCACATTTCTTGGACCTTTAATTCAGTCATATAGTTTACAATCCTGTTTTAGAGTACCAAGTACGTTTACTATCAGGCAACTTTGACAACTGTATAACTGAAAGGACTACATACATTTTTACGTTTTTAGTAGTGACTCTATACAGTACTTAAATATTGTGTGGGTTGTGTTTGCATGTTAGATATTCTTGTTTTGATGGATTATTTTGTGCCATTATTGCATTCATTTTGTCAGATGATTTTGATGACAAGATGACAATGGTATAGAAATTGCTGTCTTTGAAATGTTATATCTATATAAAGCTTTTAGATCTACCATGAGCTTGAAGCTGTCAGTAACTTAAATTGAATCTAAAATTAAACCATATACTATATCACTTTTCAGTAGTAGGGTAGCTGCTATCATACACTCTTTGGATTTATAGAGAATGGTGTTTGTTTGTTTGTGCATCTATTGTGTGTAATATAAAGAGAGCAAAAACCAGTGTGTGAGAGAGAAAATCTAAACAATCTGAATGCTGCTTTTCTCATTTCTTCTCTCTCAAGGTTTTGGCCTTGATGTAGACTAGCAGCACGGGTCGCTCCCTGCCTTGTTTCACCAGCCCTTTTCGGTGGCTCATTTATTATGTCCTTGAAACTGAGTAACGCTCAAATAAGAGTTTGTAATAACTGGGCATTTTAAAGAAGTCTGCTATAATGAATCAAGAATACTTCTCTCACTGTAACCACTGTTGCATGTGACAGCTTGTCCTCGGGAAATATTTTAAATTTCAGTGTTTAATCAGTTTAAAAGAGTACTATGACCACAAAGTAGCAAATTCAGGTGGATTTGCATTCACTGATTGGAGATAAAGAAAAATATTGCTAATTAATTAATGACTTGCGGTCTCTTAAGATTACTTGACATTGAACTGAACTCTTATTTACAATCATGCATAATAAAGATGTTCTGTCAAGTGTTTGTTCACCAGAGAAGTGGTACTAGTGTGCAAGGGCGGTTCCTCAAAATATGCCAAGATTCTAATGAAAAAGGAAATGAAAACAATATTTTCCACACTCTTCATTTGCTACAGTAAGTATTTTTACCCTTTTTTTTTTTTTATCCAAAGCACCCTCCAAATATGGTGCCCATCTCGCTAACCTGATTTTGTGCCACTGGAACAACATTGTGATTAACCAATCAGATTTGAAGAAACCACTTAAAGTGTTTGGTGCTTGTACATCAGTGTCAGTCATCTATCATTTCCTCTGATTTTAGGCATTACTCATGGGTCAGGTTAAGTTTAGGTGTAGAGATATGGTAAAGACTATATTTTTGCATTAAAATGTTGACACATCGCACTTGGCAAAATCAGGATGTCCATTCTGAGAAAAAAATAATGGTCGGCAACATTAAAAAGGCCTGGACATCAACCGTGGTGGATGATCGGAGGATCCTCTCCATGGTAAAGAAAAACCGGTAACACTTTACTTGAAGGGGAGTGCCTAACACTGACATGACACCTTCATAATTATGACATGACATACGTCATGAATATGAAGGAGGTTTTATCCATGTTTATGACAATCGTTATTTAGTGTCATTCACTCAGTTATGCCATTTTTAATGCAAAGATGACATTGTTTAAGATGCCTTTATGACAACTTGACACAAACCAATATTTCATAACCTGTCCGTGTCTGTCATGACAACTTGACATTACTTAGACAAATAAATAGAATAAATATTCTGTCATAAAATAATTTGACAGAATATTAACACTTAATGACATTTTAATGATAAATTAAATTTGTACCACTCTGTTTGAGGTAAAGAAAAGTCTTCATGATGTTGTCATAAAATAAAATAACACAACATGGTATTAACACTTAATGACAAATTCAAGCCCACGAGATCCAGGGGCCGTTGTAAGATCCAGATCTAACTTCTCCCACTTTACATATACCTAAACCCACCAATCTCCACCCCCTAGATGTGGATCCAACCACGCCCCCTGGATCTTGTGTGGTGCAGAGAGCTCTACTTGCATGATATGGACACTGACAGGTTATGATGTATTGATTTATGTCATCACAATGTCATCTTTGCATTAAAAATGACAACTGAGTTAAGTGACACTTAATGACAGTTGTAATAAACATACATAAAACCCTTTCATATTCATGACATATATCATGTCATGATTACGAAGGTGTCATGTCAGTCTTAGGCACACCCCTTCAAATAAAGTGTTACCGAAAAACCTTTTCACGACATCCAGCCAAGAGAAGAACACTCTCCAGGAGGTAGACAAGTTTCTGTCAAAGTCTTCAGTCAAGACAAGACACGAGAACAAGTACAGAGGGTTCACCACAAGGTGCAAAAAAATTAATAAGCCTGAAGAATAGAAAGGCCTGATTGCCAAAAATATCTAATTAAAAAAAAAAATGGTATGGATGACTATAAGATGAATCTGTACCAGAATGACAGGAAGAAAAAAAGTATGGAGAAGGCTTGGTACAGTTTATAAAAGTGAAGCGAAGTGACTTGTGGCCAGGTATGGTTTCAGGTATGGGCTCTGCATTTTACACACAACAGTGAGAAGTGAACAACCACACACACACCCCCGAAGCAGTTGGGGGAAACGGTGCCTTGCTCACGGGTCTCACCTCAGTCGTGTTATTGAAGGTGGAGAGAGTGCTGGGAATTCACTTCCACCAGCCGGACCTGGGACTCGAACTCGCGACCTTTGGGTTACAAGTCCAACTCCCTATCCATTAGGCCACGATTGACATAGTACAAATGTACCAAAACATACAGCTAAAGCAACTCAGGACTTTTTGAAGGTAAAAAAAAAAGGAATGTGTGTTCTGCAATGGCCAAGTCAATCTCCTGATCTCAGCGTCACTGAGCATGCATTCTACATTCTGAAGACAAAACTAAAGGCAGAAAGAACCACAAACAAACATCACCTAAAGTCAGCTGCAGTAAAGGACTGGCAAAGCATCACAAAGGAGGAATCCCTGTCTTTGGTGATGTTCATGGGTGTGTGACTTGAGACGGTTTGGCAAAGGAGGACTTTTTCAAAATTCTTTTGTAATATTGGACATTTCTTTACTGTATTGTTTTTAATCATTAATAATTGTTTATAATATAAATATAATATAAAGCAGCACTGGTATTTGCAGCAGCAGCCAACAATACATTGTATAAGTCAAAATTACATTTTATGCCAAAAATCATTTTGAAGATCTCCGTCCTAGTACTGGAATTACACACACTCTGCATGTGCACTTAGAAACAACGGGGAATGATTAGAGAGACGTACTGTGTTATATGTTGTGGACAGATCATGTTGTTCTCTAGTTTAAGTCTAGAACGAAAAAAAGAGAAAATAACTTATTTTATTTTTCTGTAAAAAGTTTACTTTTCTAAATATTGTATTTAGTTTATATACCTGTCTGATAGAGAGTGCTTGGACTTTCAGAGCTATAGGCCTGCAGAGAAATGAGTACAATGCTACTGTCTCTGATCTGCCTCCAGGAAGGACACATATACAATGTATAGAAGAGCTGTAGGAGATACTCTTGTCTTCATACCTCTTTCATGCCAGTACACTTAAATGAATATCCTGTTGACTCTTTGAGGTATTTAAAACAAGTTTCAAGCGTATAGTAGCAGGCAAACACTTTATCCATTTATCAACAAGGCCATGATCTTTTTTTTAATCATTTAAGCATTCTTGTGTCCAAGCAAATGTATTTCAAAAAGCAAGAGCAATGAGGAGGTAACTAGGTGAATTGGATTAAAGAGATGAAAGGTTCTGTATGCTGTTGTCCAAGATTTTTTACTTACAAATTGGCTGCAAATCATTTTAATATGCTGATTTAATTAATGCAGAAGTAAAAGATAGTTATCGATACTGATGTTTGTAGAGACTGCGATTTTATTTCAGGATTCTTTAATGAATATGAAGTGCAAAAGAACAGCATTTATTTGAAATAAAAATATTTTGTAATATTGTACATTTCTTTACTGTCACTTTTGATCAGTTTAGTGCATCCTTACTACTGTAAATAAAAGCATTACTTTTTCAAAATAGATTTTCATGCATAAAAATGTATACTCCATAAGGAAATAATATCAGGTGTGAACTTACTTCAAAATAACGGATTTTATATTGTTTTTGATAATTATTAATTGTTTATAAAATAATTAAAATATATTAATTTAATATTTTTAAATGGTTAATAGTAAAATTTAAATAAAATATTTAATAAAATGAAAATATAATACAAATTATAACTTTTACAACCCTAAAAATAGCCCCCTTGTGGCCCCCTTTGGGTCTCTTGAGCCCAATTTGAAAATCCCTGCCCTAAAAGACTGGAATTACACACACTGTGCTTAAATAGAAACACTGGGTAATGAGTAGAGAGACATGCTATATTATACCAAAGACAAACCAGCATCTTAACCTGGCCCCTGCAATTGATATGGGACACCCTACATACATAGAAACAAATAATCAAGACCTAATTATTGAAAAAACAGACAAATGAATGAGGACTATTGAAAGGCATGCACAGGAAAGTGTCATTTTCAACTACGTGGATCCCATTGCATGGCTGCAAGGGCCTGATGCACAAAAGGGACCACGTCTGACAAAGCCAGCTCCTCGCTATGTGAGTCCAACCTAATAGCATCCGGCTAATAGGCTGGTCATTCACATGTTGAGAATACAGAGAATGAGAGGGCTTTATCTCCCTGGCCAGGTTAAAACACAGGCCTCAATCTCCTTGTGTTCTAATCATTGTCTACTTGCAGGGGATTACGGGGGCCAGCCCACCTTTTATCAATGGGTGTGGTTCAGCTGTAATAATCCCTAATTTTCCTCTTGTTCCACTGGTTCGTCCTCGCTCATACTAATTTGCCGTTTCTCGTGGCCACGCTAACATGCTCTAAATGGGTGTCGCTAACATGTGCTGTCAATCAATGGCCCTTGAGAGTAAAGCGGTTTGAGTTGGTACTCAGTGGATCACTTTTTGTCTGCCAGTCAATGCTTGTATCCCATCGCAGGTGGGTGGTACGATCGTGCTCTAGGAGTCTTTTCATTCAAATTTAGACAGGTTAATTTAAGTTTAAGAATTAGGGTAGGGATAGTGCTCAAAAGCTTATTTTCTTGTGTCATTTTTTTGGGCAATGCGATATTAAATTTAGCAATATTATTGTACTATTGTCTAAATTTAAAAGTGAAACCAATCAAGTGCTACAATATATTGTATGCTACAATAATATTATCTATATCTATTTTTCATGCTAGACATTCTAAAAAATTACATTTAACAATTAATAAAAACCTTAATATGAGGTTTTACCTTACTTTTCGTATTCAAAGAATAAAAATAACTTGTTTCTACATTTCAAGTGATTGACAAAATGTTCATTGTTTCATCAAGTATGATTTACTGTAAAAACAAGAAAATTATTTCAGAAATGAAAAAAAGTTTTGTTTTTTTGTAATTGTTAATGCATATTATTTTAAACATGATTAGAAAAAGCACAATATTAAATGATTAACATTTAAAAAATAATTCTAATGACTGTTAAGCCCCATTCACACCAAGAACATACAGTAAGTATAAAGATAACAATATTAGTGTCCACACAAGCAAACTATATCGTCTGTTTATTCTAAGCGCACGCACATCTGCCGCTTCATTCGTTACAGCAGGATTGATTCTAATTGGCTGTCAATGTTTGTCATTCATCAGCTGGAAAATCATTCTGGAAGCGATTTCAACGATATCGCTTCTCTGTGCCTTTATTGTTATAGTCGTGGGCTTTGTTTGAAAGAGAGTGTTTGGACTCAAAGTTTCAGAGCTATAGGCCTACAGAAAAATGGTTACAGTGCAGTACTGTCTCTGATCTGCCTCCAGGAAGGACACATAACAATCTATAGAAGAGCTCTAGGAGATGGTCTTGTCTTTTTTCATACCTCTTTTATGCCAGTACACTTAAATGAATCTCCTGTTGACTCTTGTGTGTAGTAGCGGGCAAAACAGAGTCCATTTATCAACAAGGCCATGAGTTTGGCTCTTCTAGAACTTTTAGAAAGTTATCTGTGCAGAAGGTTGTCAATTTGATTCAATGTCGGGCTAAAATGCTTTGCCTGTAGATCTGGTGTTTCTGTAAGTTGATACACTGTGGTGTTTTTTCAATTTGCTTAGACAACACTCTAGAAAGTTTCTTTTCAACTGCTTTAACCATAGTATTTTTTTAATATTCACAAAAGTCCAATTTTTGCAAGCGGTCATGCACAGCATGAAAATGAATGTTGTTTTTTTTTTTGGGAGGATGAGCAAAGGTCACATGAATGCAACTTATTTTTCAATCATTAAAGCATTCATGCGCCCAAGCAAATGTATTTCAAAAAGCATGAGTGATGAGGAGGTAACTAGAAGTGCGGTTGAAGAGATGAAAGGTTCTCTATGCTGGTGTCCCCGAGTTGAGAATACATTTATCCTTTAATAATCTTGTCTGCATACCTCATGCAATCAAATTCACCATGCATGAGCTACAGCTTTATCTGCTCCACAATTATCCTCTAACAGCAATTACTCCGATGGCTGGGTGCTGAATAGAGCCATCTGAAGCGGGGTTTTGAACCCTAGCTGCAGCGTGTAGACTTTCTCATGGTGTGTATTGGTGAGCGCCAAGCTCCTGTGAGGCAGGATCACCTTGTGTTTATATGGAGATGTAGCTGACGATAGGCTGTCACAATAGAGGCTTTTCTGGTGGAGTGTGTGAGCTTGTGTATGAGCACGATTGAGCGTTTGGTGTGTGAAATTCTCTTTTGGTTCAGTCGTGTGTGTGTGAGTGTGGGTGAGAGCGGGCACGTGTGGAACATGTGGCGGTGTTCTCAGAGGAACAGCGGGGCCTTAATGAGGACTAGCCCTGGATGGCAGCTGGTAAAGTCCAGCCATAGAATAGGTGGCTCTCCGTGCCCCTTTATGAACGCACAAAGGAATACTAATGAACCCCGCTGCTGAGTGGGGACTGGGAACCAGCCCACATGTCGCACACACACGCATATACACTCTTACTTGAAGGCCTTTTCACTGTAACTTTGCACCAACATCTACAAAACACAAGGGGGACGAGTCTTGTTGCAGCTTGCCTTTGAGTGTGTGTGTGTGTGTGTTGGGTTAATAATGCTGCATTGCTGCCTGTCTCTCTGTGGTCATATATTAAATATCTGGTCTGGTCTAAATAATGTTATATTGCAGGAGGAGTGACTGGAGTTTGAGGACCCTCTCCTGTAGAGACATAAAGCCCTTAATTCTAGAGCCCACCTGAGACCTGACCAAACAGACCCTGCTCTCCTCCCTATAGGCAATCAGGCTTCATTTACAAATTATTCATCTTTTCATTAACCACTGTAATGCCCTCCAGAATGCTGCATTCTGACAAAAATTAGACCCACTTTTCATCCTTTGCAGTTGTTCAAGTGTTCTTTAGTGGGTTTCAACCATTGTGAGGCAATTGCATTCTCTATATCTCTCCATATTTTTCCAGTCGATGCTGCTCGTCTAGAAACAGAATTTTATTTCTCATTTATGGAATTCAAGGTCTCATGGGAGGGCTTGTGCCTGTAACCGTGTGCTTGTGCGTGTCCATGTCCATGTGGATGCATGTTTGAAACTGTGTTGCTTTGATAGTGTAGCCATGTACTTTTATTTCAGTTCTGCTCTTAGTGTATAGCCATTAAATTAACCAATCAAAGTCTCTCAAAGCTACTTTTTTTATTTATTTATTTATTTTTTGCAATAAAACACTCCAGGCTAGACATTACAGCGATTGTACCACAGTTATGGTATGTTGTTAGAGAATCATCTATAACTGTTTTAAATTCACTTTAACATGCAGCCTCAAGTGGATTTTTTTAATAAACAGTGGCAAGTACTATAAGATAAGACACTAATATCCAAAAAAGAAAAATGCAATATGTTCTAATAATAAAAACTTAATTTTTTTGTATTCGTAAGTATAATGAATCAGAAGTTAACTATCCTTTTACTCTGTTTTTATTGTGGTCAATATTAAATAATTAACATCAATAGTAGCATACACTTCAAAGGTTTGGGTTCAGTAAGAACTGATTTTTTTTTTTTTTTTTGTAAAAAATAAAAATAAAAATAATAATAAAAACATTTATAAAAAAAAGTGTAAAAATCAGTATATTAGTGAATTCTGTAAAAGTATTATTCATAGCCAGTGATCAGTTTTTATCATTTTGTCATCACGAACAATTTGTACAGAAATAAATATATTTCATTGTACTTCATAATTTATTATATAGCCTATAAATAAAATGAGCTTAACTGTAAACCGTTTCAGTGGCCAAAACAAACTTATTGTCATGGATTATATTTGTACTCTGTTCCAATAAATATTATTTCTGTAGGGTCATTAGCATTAGTTAGTCCCATTCTTTGGGTCTCTGTTTGATGGGTAATATTGTCCGTATTATCATTTTTGTTTACTTCCTAACCAGGAAAAATTCACGTTTTTGTTGGAAAGATTGTAAAATTTGCATTGACCTTTAAAACATGCATGAAAAAATGTTGAATGTGAACAAGGCTGTTGACTGTAGCAAGGCTGTTATGAAGGACCAGATCTCTAATCCTACAAAATAGACCTTTTGTCAAAATGTCTTTTTGTCTTTTCAGGATTTTATGTAGTTTTGCTACTATATAAAAGATAACACAACCAATTACTTGCATATAAAAGTCTGCTTTATAGTGAATGACAATGCAGAAACTCAGACATCATTGAGATTCACTTTATCGGGGCTAACCTTAAATTGATTTCCTTTTAATCAGGCTCTCCAGTTAAAATGGACAGCTTTAAATGGCAGCGTGCTGACGAGTTTTAAGTTAACATTAATTAGATCAATGCAGTCAGCATAAACCATAACTATTCTTTAAATTTACAAATGTGAATCTGCATCAAGAACTTCATCAATGTCGATGATATTTGCCATGACTGGACTGCATCTCTTAACCAGGAATAATGGAATTCCATGGGATGCCATTTTGCTACCGCTCTTTTGTAAGAGACCTCCAGACGTTACGCACCCAAGAGAGCAGTTCAACTGGTTATGGCAAGTTCCTATGAAGTGGATCTCGAAGACGAAATAGTCGGATCATGATCTTTCCCTCGTCTCTCGCCCTCAATTCAGGACAGTTGTCAGGGTAACGCATTACGCGAAATGGCGGTTTAAGAAATATCAAAGTGTTGCAGCTGTTTTCTCGAGCGTGGAGAGTTTTGTGGGGGAGTTCAGGAGGAGCACTTTATGGAAGGAGCCAAAGAAAGAGCGCAAAGTGAGACTTCAATAGTAATTACGCCGAACGCAAATCGTAATCGAAAAGGGTCCTAGAGACCCGTGTGGTGCTACTTCGTCCAATCAGCCAGGGTGACTTCAAGAATATCTCCATGATACTTCAAAACAAAAGTCTCATTACAGGTAATTATGGTTTGCCAGTCTCGGAGCAGAGCCTATTGACCCCCCTTTCTCTTCCTTCCTTCCTTCCCTCAGTACTTTCATCCCCCCTTCTGTACAAGAGGCCAACAGGGTCTGGAGAAGAGAGGCTATTACCTGAACGTGGTGCATCTGACATCACGGACACCGATGTTCTTCTTCCATTCATCTGGAGTGGCTCACTTTCCACAGCAATTACCGGCCGTGAGATCAAAACTGGACCATCAGGGAGAATTGCGAGTCCTCCGGCAGACGGTTGCGTGCGCGTGAGTGGACTGGCCGATGGTACTTGGCCTTTGAGTGCATTGGCAGAGTGACTCACAGAGAAAATTGGTAAAGTGACCGACTGACAGCACGTGATAAAACTGCGATGTCCGTAGGCTTTATGGTCATGTAAATTTGCCAGTAATAGTACGGAATTATTCGGGTACTATAAAATTTGACTTTAGAATATTCTGCGTGCAGGCTAGTGTGGTATACTGTGTTTAGTATACACAGTGTGCCTGTTTGTGGTGGTCCGCTCCAGAGCTGGTGCAGCAGGCGGCCCTGTCATCTGCAGACCATCTCACAATAAAAGGCCAGCGGAGCTCACTGTCAAATTACTCCGAGACTCGTGTAATCATTAGCCTTGTGTCACATTCAGCTGCTTCCTCTGCTACAATTAAGAAAAGCAAAGGCTGAAGAGAGAGGAAAAATAGAAAATAATTGGGTGAAATAAAATAAAGTAAAAAAAAAAAAAAAAAACCTACTTATATTTATAGCTATTAACATTTCTCATTTATTTAGATTAACTATAATGTAACAAAAACACACATAAATAAGACATGCAACAGTATTACTAGCACTTTAAATTTGAATGAAAATGAAAAATAAGAACAAAATATATTTATTTAAAATAATAAAATGTGATAGTATCTCAGTGATGCTAAACTAACAATGGTTTACATTTCAGGACTGATATGATGATTGTTTTATTAGATTTTGAATGATTAATTTTAAACTAGTGCTGGGGAACAATTAATTGTGATTAATCATATACAAAATAAAAGTTTGTGTGTACTTATGTGTGTACTGTGTATATTTCTTTGTATATAAAGGATAATACACATGCATGTATATATTTAAGAAATATGTTGATTCTTTTATATATATATATATATATATATATATTTATAATTATATGAATACAAATACCTGCAAATATTTTCAAAATATGTACTGTATGTGTTTCTTTATATAATAAATATACACAGTGCACACACGCATTATATAAAAAAACATTTTTATTTTTTGAGACAATTAATTGCCATTAATCATTTTGCTATGATTATCATCACTATTTTATATGCAGTTCTAAATTTTGGGCCGATTGTTTAAACCTCTAGCTGTTTAAACCTCCAAATTTATTTATGCTTGTTTTTTTCCCCTAGCATGCCCATGTGATAACGTTGCAAATCTAAGTAGGTTTGCTGTGCATGAGACTCTAGCAGTAGCTGTTTCACAGTTGATTTTTTTTATTTTACTTTATTTTTTTAATGAGGGAAGTGTTCAAATATATGTTTAATAAAGTTTTCTTATCCCCACACATGGCTCATAACTCTATGTGCAATGTATAATTAAAATGTGGAATTAGATTTGATCCATCAAACTGAGGCTCGTCGGACAAAACCAGATTTTATTCCTGCTCAAAACACCTGTGTGTGTGTGTGTTTATTTGAAAGACTATAAAAAAGATTTTAAAATGGATTTCTTGCTGGTTTGCCAAAGTCTAACTGTCTTGTCTTCTGTACCCACTTCACAATCGAGATTCAAATCATAATAGTAACCCTATATCATAAAAAACAAAAATCTTTAAATGAATGCAGCCAAGAACAAGTTTTAAACCTGTTTTCCACCACTTTCATCCTTGTAAGCCTGCCAATAAGCGTGATCATATAAAGTCACAACTCCTACTCACAAGTGTTTTCAGATGTAAAGTATGCAAAAACGATGAAGCACATTCATATTTATTTGGAAAACATTTTTGGCATATTGTTGCACCATTTTCTTTTTTAATGTAATGGCAAAAGCATGAAAGAAAAGCATCTAAATTAAAGTCTGTCCTTTTGTTTACGGTTGGAAAAATGAAAGTAAGCTGAAATGTTTGTCTCACTGCTTGAAATGATTGTAGTTGAGGTGAATAGATGTCCTTGAAGCACAAAGAAAGTTCTTAAAACAATGTGAACAAGATTTTCGTCATTTCTCTCTGAAAGATGCCTGGCTTCAACTTTGTGCTTTTGGTAATTAGTTATCACATCTAAAAATATCAGAGTTTTTGGATATTATATTATATTATATTACATTACTTTATACTATAAGCCACAGCTGTCAATAAAAGAAAAATATTAGTAACATCTTGGTTTAGTTAGGTACATTTTGTATACAGCTGGTTGCATATTCTGTTGACTTGATTCCTGGCCATGCAAAGGGCTCTACACACCTTTTGGCTCACACACCGCAACATATTTCCTGAAAATTATGGTGATATTCCTATTCCTATTGATTGTATTAGTTTTCTGTGGTAACGTGGTTATGCTATTTATGATGGGGTTTTTTCTCCACTATTGTGCAATAGACGGGTGTATCATTCATAGAGCAGCTCTTTTCTTCTTTTTGTGAAAGGACAGCCATCTTTAAATTACTTCCTCTGAAGTTAAAAGGCTTTGCGGCTAATCAGCCTATTATTCTCCACTAATAGATGACCAGTAATTGCAACTAATAACTTATTACTCACCTATACAGATATTCTAATAGCATGTATTTAGGGAACAATTTCTTCAATAGAATGAGACAGAGAGAAAGGGAGAGGAAAAGAGTCTATTCAGTGTTCAGAAAAGAGGTGTAAAAAAGCCCTCTTACAAAAGGAGCTTAAAAGGCTACCTGTAGCATGTTCTTCTCCCCCTTGCTAGGATTAATATGTAATCTCATTCACAGACACTGAAGCCCAGGCGTCGTCTTCATCTCAAGATCAGACTCTGGGGCTTTGTTTGCTCTCCTCACATGAGGAGGCTGGGAGGAATTAAATCTGTGTGTTTGTAATGATGGGCAGTGAGGTGCCTAGCATGCTCTTCAGGACATGGATGCTAAAGAAGAAAAGGACATATGAGCTTCTTGTACCCAGTAAAGGAAGGTTGTAATTGGTTGAAAAGCTCTTGCACAGTGTTGTCAGAGTGCTTTGATCCAATATGAAGTCCTCGATAACTTAAAAACTAAATCCAAGGAAAATGAAGCTTTAGGAATTTTCAATAAAGTGTGAAACTATGCTGTCTGCTAATTCGACCCACTGACCAGTGTCCACAGGATTTCAAAGGCGGCGAGACCAAAGGGCCATTGGCCTTTTCAAACCAGCAATAACAAACCCAGCACCAGACGTCCAATAAAGAGACTTCCACTTCATTTAAAGGTAATTAATATTCTCTGTCAGCCTGGCCGCTTTCTTTGGAGTGGCAGGTCCAGGCACGCCCCCCCGCACTGTAATGGAGTTGACTGGTTAACTTTGTGTTTGTGGCCTGTGTGCTGCTGCCCGGGTGAGTGCGCTCAAGCACAGCCTGACGGTCAGCTTAGATCTGTGTGAATGGACCTGTCTCATAGCCCACTGCACTCCAATAGACCTCTCTGTCTCTCACTGTCTACCTCTCTTTATTTCCCGTTTTTCTTTTTTCGGCTTCTCATTTTTAGATTTACTCTGTTCGTAATGCTTCTTTTTGTCCAAGAACCTCCCAAATGTAACATTTTTAAATGATGTCGACAAGAGAATGTTTTAGAGGACAAGCACTTTTAGAGCAATTCAATCCAAATTGAATGACATTACAAAAATTAAGTGCTGACAATAAATAAAATCATTGGAAGGAAATGACATTGACTCATTTGGGAGAACTTTATTTAAAAATGTAGGAATTTACAGATATTCCAGCCAGTACTGATTTATTACTGCATTTCTAGTTTTAAGAAAGAGATCTTTTGAAGTGCATTTATTAGATTTTATTTACAGATTTTGAGGATTGTGTAGAAAATAAAAAGTGGTTAATTAAAAACTGAAATTGTTGGATTGTACTCGCATGGCTTGACCCATGTAGATAGTCTTTCTAGTAGCATTATCAGTATTATCATGGTGTCTGTGGATGGACTACTGCAAATAGTGTACAGGAATTAACTTTTGATTCAAATTTCTTATGTAAATCAGACTGTCTAAATTTGAGTCTGCAATTATAGATACATTTCATACTGTTTGTCAGTATTCAGTTTCCTAATCTAACTGTAGTGATAGTTAAGTGGAAAAGGGGGTGTTGTAATTGCTGGTACATTAGCAGCCTGGTTTGACTGCTTGTTTACTAGGCTGAAGATAATAAGGAAATCAATGGGACACATTAAGCCCAGCTTTAGTAGTACTTGGACAGAAAGCATGGCCACATGTAAACAAATTTCCATTAATCACTCTGGTCCCTCCGGCTCTCCCTCAATGTGAGGAGCATGGACAGACCAGAAACTTGCTTTTCTAGAAGCAGGTGAATAGGTTTGTATAAATTTGCCGCATGTCTTGTGAAATTTGCAGAGACTGGTGTGTTGTGTGTGTGTTAGTGTGATGTGTTTGTGAGAACCACACTGTCGGTTGCATATAATTAAATTAAGGCCAACCTTTTGTCAATGAAACCTGGTACTTTTGTTAGAAAGTATGTTTCAGTTCTTTGGAATATCAGTTAAGAACTCAGGCTTTCTGGTATTTGACTACATTTCTTACAGAAACAGTTCTGAAATAAAAATTCTATTTTCTGTTCGGACAAAAACAATTTATTGGTGCACTGTGTCTTTAACCATACACACATATTTATGGGTGTTTTCTGCCTGGTCTGGTGTCTTGGTTTAGCTGCTGGTGGGACCATCATCAACCTGAGCGTCAGAAATCCTATCCTTTTTTAACAATTTCACTTTATTGTGATATCTATATGCACTCTGTGCTACACAATACCTGCTAGGGTTCTGTGTTTGTGGGGTAGAAGACCCTCTCATTGTGGCCCACATCAAACAAGGGTTCAGGGGGAAGAGGCCAAAGCCTGACCTCATTTGCAGCTGAATGTGAGAGCTGGGTCTGTGAGAGAGAGCTGTGATTAGCATGTGTTTGTTTGTGGAGGCCCGAGAGCAGAGGAGAGGGTACCAACAGAACACAGCTGGTGTGAACTGCGCCCTCACCTGCAGGTACTGTGGTGTCTTCATCTGAAGAACAGTGTGGTGGTGTGCTAATAGTGAGAAGTCAGATCTTAGTGAATCAGTTTTTCATACATTTTTTAATTAATCTGTTTAAAAATTAATATGATTTTCTTTTCTTCTATTTTATGTAATGTAGTCTGACTACTTCTAGATTACTTTAAGATTTATTTTTATCTATACGTGTTTTAACAATACGTGCCTCTAAATACATTTCTGCAGCACTGTTATTACATAATTGACATTGGCACGTTTTTGTTACATTGATATGGCACTCATTGTTGTGTTTATATACGTTGCTTCAGGTACTGTTGCGGGGGTTCATAATTCAATTAGCCTATCCAAGGAGTTTCGCAAAGTTCTAAATCCAGCCCTCGCCCTATTTGATAGTGTTAGCAAATGCAAAGGAGATGTAAAGATGCATTTGTTGATGCAGCTGTGCTATTTTAACTTCCTTTTTATGCGGATTTGAACCGTTTAAACCGTAGTTTCACAGGGTTTGTATAAGCCTTCTGAATTAGGAAAATGTATTAATATGAAGCTGCATATGTGACGCTATCCTTCAAATGCATCCGTTTTCAAAGCTTGCTTGTTACAATTGCGAAAAATTTGCCTTTATTCAAAAGTTGTGGGAGTTTTACTGCCTCTGTAGTGTTTATTTAAACTGTAAACAACAGAGATTCGTATGAGTATGTTTTTTGAGTTTTGCAGAAATATAGGTAGAGACATGTATTTTCAATGAGCGTATGTGGTTTAAATGTACCACACACACAAAAAAACTGTTTTTCTCATGCAATGTAAAATAAAAATAAATAAATAACTAAAAATACTCAAATAAAATTAAAACTGTCACTAAAAATAAAAATAGGCCTTATGTAATTTGTTTAGCAGCATGTCTGTGTGACATTAAGCAATATATCAAAGAACTGCGAACAATGGAAATGTATTCTTAAATGATTGAAATTTTAACTTCCACATGCATATTTCATCTAAACATTTTATGTCAAATGGGTTTGGCTGAAAAAAGTTTGGGAATCCTTGCGCTATGTGAACAAACATGAATAATATACGTAAAAAAACAGCAATGACATTGCATACTACATTACACCGCTTTCAAAGCTAAATGTGACTTGCACTTGACTTTAAAATGAAACTTTAAAAGATGTATAACTAAAATATATACTATACTGCAATATCATGTAATCCATAAAAAAGTAGTCCAATTTGAGAGGTTATTGTAATGTGTAAGCTGTGTAAATGGAACTGTGCCATGCATGGTTCACTATGCAGAATTGTTCTCAATAGGTAAGTCACAATTGACATGAAATACTAATGCCTAAACTGTAATACCACGTCTGAAGTATTTCTTTCACTAAGTTATTTGTACATTTTTGCATTTAATCTGGGACCTCTATTGAAGGCCATCCACTTAAAACTGAAGTGGACAGTGGTTGATAATAACACTCATCTCACATATTTCTGTTACATTCTTATAAGTCAAGTTAAACAGGTGGGTTTATTTTTCAATTATCAAATGTGGGATGGTAAAATAATTTCCTGGTAAATGCTGTTATGTGAGCTCCGAACTAGGTCTGATGGACATCTCTATTGGTGTGAATAGGGAGGAAGAGGTCAGTGACCTTGAAGGACAAGGACTGTGGGTTATTGACCACTACCACTGAAACACAATGAGCCGTGGTTAATGGAGTAGTACAAGACATCCAGAAAAGAAGATGTGTTGTAGATTCATTGTGTATGTGCGCGTGTAGCCAAGCCATGTTATATCCTTCATGTCCTTGTCCTTTACGTGGATGTTGTGACCAGCTGTGCGTGTGCTCTACCTGTGTTGGCCCTCTGGTTTTACCTGCTCCAGGAATACAGACTATCAACTTCAACCTCAGAGAGCTGTCACATTCACTTTTTAGTAACACACATGCACAACAAACTATCCCCTCAGCTCAAAAGAGATGTCAGGAGAGAGAAACATTTGGCCTGCTATTCTGACATGGCTCATTTTTCCAAAACCATTCAGTGCTATTAAATAAAAACGTCTTTATTCAGTCTTGTTTGGTCTTTAGTGGCTGGACAGGTTAGAATGTTTTTGAGAAGAGTGCAGGATCAAGAGGAAGAAGAAAACCCCAATTTTATTAGCTTCAGTGTCTCTTAAAGGCATAATTGCATTGACTAGTAGTTTCAGGAACAGCACACACAAGTCTGATATTGAAAACCTGTGTGTGATATTTTACGAGAAGTGGCTTGACTTTAGTTTTGTATCTAAATGTTTTAGATGGTCATTTCTGATATTTACATGTTGACGGCAAAATTCATAGTAGGATGTTGAGCTGCTTTGCAGGTGACAGGGTGCCCGGGTGACGTTGGATGCGTGTCTGTCAGATGAATGCCCTTGTGTCTGTGTGCCGTGATTTTAATCAGCTGCAGGAGACACGGCTCTGATGGCTAGACAAAGATATAGGCAAAATCGCAGCTGGAGGCATGAAGAGGAGGATGAGCACCATAGAGACTGAATGTGACAGAGAATGGTTGAAATCCAAAACCTGGAAAAAAAAAGAATTTCATTCTTTTTCAGCATTGATAAATTTACTTGGATAGACAGGAAAATAGCATCTGATCAACTATGTAAATGAACAGTTTATTTTCTGTCCATAATGTGTTTGGTGGATAAATCTGATTCGATGCAACCACAGTTCTTTTATAATGTTCTAAGGAATGCAAATGTAAATTTTGCTGAAAATTGCATTTATTTCTTATGCATAAAGAAACAGCAGATATTTTCAAGAATGTTTGGGTCAAAATAACATCGAAACACATGTACTTAAATTGTATGGAGTCGTGCAGGTTTGGAACAATAAAAGTGTATGTAAATTTCGTTTTTGGATGAACTATCCCTTTAAATTATAAATAAAATAATATTGAAGGATAATTAATTAATTGATTGGTAAGACATTATGGTTTGTTGGAAACGGGTCAGTTTTCTTTATGGAAAAACACTTCTTTATTACGCAGTCTATATGTATATAGATGCACAGAACGAGCTAAACAAGATGTATTTGAAGTAACGCTGTCTGCTCTCATGTCACCCTAACATGCCATCAGTTCAGCTCCAGTACAACATCAGCAACTCCACAACCATCTCTTCCCCAGCTGGCACTGAATGGTTTCACGCATTACTCTTTTTAAGGCAGCTCGTTCTTATCCTGATTGGCACTGACATCTCTGTTGCCTTAGAAACGAGTGGATTTTTGATCCCAAACAAGAAGTGTCTTCAGAATCCCTGCACATCACACACAGAAAGCATGGCATGCCCAGAACACCACAGATGTTTCACCAGTACACAGACTCTTTTGCAGACAAAGCCACGCAACCAGACAAAAGCCTCAGAAACCTGACCAAGGCTCTGTGCTCTTGAGCTCTTCAATGTCTCGTTGTGTTTTTTCTTCAATTACTTTTCTACATTCATTCAGGCTCAAAAAAGGGCCTCGTGTTCCACATAGAGGAAATTAATGTAAGTTTTTTTGCGCAAAACATATAACCTTTATTTTTTAAATCAGCGCTGTTGGAGACTTATAGTATTTGTGAATGC
>JAUCMR010000035.1:18604002-18627984 GCA_032357425.1 Enteromius argenteus | reverse complement strand
ATGTCTCGTTGTGTTTTTTCTTCAATTACTTTTCTACATTCATTCAGGCTCAAAAAAGGGCCTCGTGTTCCACATAGTGGAAATGAATGTTTCGTCTTTAAGTTTTTTTGCGCAAAACATATAACCTTTATTTTTTAAATCAGCGCTGTTGGAGACTTATAGTATTTGTGAATGCTTTATGTGACCGTTTAAAATGGTATTAATTCAGTTAGTAAATTCAGCTTGTTTGGTGCTTGTAGAAACAAGTGCATGTGCAGTAAATGCAGCTAATCTGCTTGTGTTTCTCTACTCCTTTGCCTCTTACTGCTCCTTAAGCACTCATTGGCTTGTTGTTTCAGTGATGTAGAGTAGCTGTACAAAAGCCATGAATGGTATTTATTTGCTGCTTTTGATATGCTCAAGAATTATGTTTTTACCTTGCACCTAAGTACACTAATGAAGCAAACATGTGGAATGAGCGAGAGTTGAATAGAAGCTGCAGAATGCAGGCTGTTTCAAAAGTGGTTACAGATGAGACGTTAACATGATTCACATCTCAAAGAGCAGAAAGTGTTGCGATTGCTGTTACCTTGTATTGGGAATCTACCATTTTTGTTTGTGCTATTTTTTTTAATCTCATTAATTTCATTTCGTGAGCGTTTAAACACAGAAAGCCTGAGGTATCTCATCCTTCACCCTATTTGACCTGCGTGTGTGTGTGTATATATGTGTGCATGCGTGGTAAAGAATTATATTCGTAATTCTTCAGTAATGGTAGTGCTGGTTTCTAACTGATTATTCATCTCAGCAGTCGCTTGTATCTGTCTAGTGCTGCAACGCTGCACAGAGATTTCAATATTATGGTGGGTCAAAGAGGGTGAAGGATGGGATGCCTCATTGGCTTTCTGTTCTTTTACGCTTGCATCTCTCCCCTTCACCTGTCAACACATTTTCTATACTTCTATGTGTTCCGCAGCTAACCAGTCTTTAACAAACACCTTCAAATCCAATAGGTGTGTGGTGGATGGGTGGCGAAGTGCAGATGAAAGAAATGGAATCATTCTGTGGTCCTGTTCCTTGACCCAGTTGTCAAGGACTGCAATACATCTTGTTTCCTGTTTGTATGCATTTGTGGTTTTGTATATTTACTATTCAAAACAAAACCCAGTACCTTTCTGCACAAGCTACACTTTTAAAATGATGGCAGTGTCCATTTTTACTGTTTGTAAATTAAAGAGAATCTCTCATGAGCATTCACCAGAGAGTTATGCAGAAGTGGAGATATTTGTAACTAATGTAATCCAATCTAATGAAACATCATTTGGAATTAATACTTGGACTGAACAAAAATTGTACCAGATAAAAATAGTTTTAAGTCAGTTATTTCTGTCTTTTGCTGTAGAGTGTCAGTGGGAAATATCAGTTTACATTTCCAAACACTCATGTTGCCATTAATTGTAATAGCCCAGTGAGATTTTTGTTTGCACTGGGAGTCTGACAACATCATTCATTCAGTCTGCCTGGAAGGACAGGAAGAAACAGAACAAACTGAGACAGACTAAATACAGAGGAACTGTGGCGATGTCTCCAAGATGCTTTAAGAGACCGGCAAAGCTATATAAAACACTGTGAAAGTGCACCTACAGCAAAGGCTGCTCTAAATGCAAAGGATGGTAACACCAAATGTTGGTTTAAATTTAGTTAATAATAGTTAATTAGTAAAGAAAATGTCAAACAGCATCCTTATTTTACAGTTTTTTGCACAAGTGTCTCAAACTGTTAACGGTACTGTAGCTTAGCAGGTTTCTTGAAGTATCTTGGAGATGTTGTCACAGTTCTTCTGGATTTAGTCTGTCTTAGTTTTTTGCTTCTTCATTTCATATATATTTGTTCTCTCTTCAAATTTGTCACTACTGAAACACTATAATAATAATTTAATTAAAACTGTTATATTGACCTATTAAGAGTTTGCTTACATCTACATTGTAAATATATATTTTTTTCGGAGGTAAATCAATAACAATTATGTTTTTAACAATATTTCAAGTGTAATTTGTGAGTGTAATTGTGTATTTTGAATCCAATTTTTTTTTTCTCAAAAAGTTGATCATGATTCATTAGTTTGACTATAACATCTTAGTTGATAAATCAGTATACTTTATTTTTGCCAAAACTTGATTTCCAGTAGTGTCAGTTTTGCTTTGGTAGCAACCACATCGCATTACAGAATTTTAACTCGCATAGGCCTACTGAAACACTACTAAAACATACTAAAATACTAATAAATTGCATAAGATTTTGTTTATTTCCCCTCAAATATGAGAAGTGTCTGTTCCCTTTTGTCACTACCTAAACAATGATGACATATTTAGGTTATGACTTTTATGGTTCAGACAATTTTATGGGATAACATAAAACTGTTTAGGTAGTGACAATTTTAAATACTTTTGAACCTAGCTCAAAGATGCTAATCAGCACATGCTTAGCTCGTTTCGATATGATTTTCATAAATTACGATTTTATATATATTAGGCTTACTAATATTTGACACATTATCGTGGGGTTAACTAAATGTCTTTATTTGTGTTGTTATCATTGCTTTGTTGATTCACTGCAAAAAATATTATTTGTTTATTTCCAGATGCGATGATAGTGCCTAAAAAATTTGGTAAAACGTTCCCAAACTTCTGCAGCTCTCAAACTGTGTGAAAAGCTAACAGACTCTTTATCCATCCCTCTTTATGGTGTCTGTACTAATCAACGGCACTAATTGATTTGAGCGCTGGTGGGGGTGGGGGGCACCAGGGGAGGGGATGAGCGGGTTATCTCTGGCCCGGATCCAGAATCTTTCATATTAGCCGTGAATGAGCAGTGAACAAGTGAAGAAATAATGTACTCCCTAAGGGAGGAAAAACACAATTATATAAATCCACAAATCTGTAATTAAACGGATTTTAGTTTATCCAGAAGTAGTGATTACACAAGCCTATCCTCTTTTATTTCATCCACAATAACAAATAAAAACAATCATGGTCAGGTGCTGATGCCATGACTTACAGGCTATTCTTGTGTTGTCACTTCCTTGAAGACACACAGGCAATGACTGGTAACAGCCCAGGCTATGAAATAAACATGCACGCACACATGTGTGTGCCACTGTATGAAGAATGCCAAGGCGTTGCCACAGTGGAGCAGAAGAATGCACTGTATCAAGGACACAGCAATGTGGAGAAGGACAGAGAAAGAAAATTCTGTGTGGAGAGAGACTGGATGCTTTTTCAGCTGTACACAAAATTCACATCCCCCATCCTTGAGGGTACTTTTCTATAACTTAAGGGTGGCTGTTTAGATTTGTTCCGAACTTGGAAGATCTCACTTAATTCATTAAATTTGATTTGCATATTTAGGAATAACATTTAATGCGTAAGGAATCTGTTGTAAAGTAACCTGACTGCATTAAGTAATATAATTAAAAACCGTTTATAAAAGTTAGATCTGGAAATGGAGTTCTATAAGATAACAGCTCACTTTAACCGATTTTTACTTTGTATGAAACGTAGATGTAATCGAGTTGCTGGAAAGCACTAACCGCTGAGAAAGCGAACAATACGCTAAGTAAATCCAGGAAAATTAGATTTTCACATCTTTTCTGCATGTTTTATAAATTATTAAAAATAATAAAGCCAGACAGTCATGTTTCTGGTCATAAAGACAAGTCTCTCTAACCTTGACCATTTTACGAATGTACCTTCCACGTTTTAATTTATTTTTAATCTTAAACTATGATGAAGCCCATCTTTTAAGTACTAGGGGGGTAATATAGGTCAACAATTATTAATTTCTGCCACACCGTATAAATTCTTTGCAGTGAGTTTATTTTAAAGCCACCGATAAATGGTCAGTCGTAGATATCCTCCAATTAAAAAAGAAATAGAAATAGAAAAAATAATAGGCTACAGATAGGAAATATCAATGATCAAACCCTTTTTTATAATTATTATTTCCCCGATTTTATTCAAAACGGACAGAAAGAGATATGGGTTTGTCATAATCTTAATAATTAATATTGTATAAGCCTATTTTAACAATAATAATAATAACAATAATTAACGACACAACAATAGACACAGAAATATTTCTTTTAAACACCACTTTATTTTTATTGGTAGGTGCCCGTTGTTCTGCAAAGATCATTTTTTACAGAATGTGTTAAATGCTTTTGGTAATAAAAGTGCGGATCTGACAGGTACATTTAAATGGTCAGACATCTTAATAATAATAATAATAATAATAACGCAAACTCATGTTTCATGGAATTAACCCGTCTTTATAAAGTGCAGCTCCACATTGGAGGTGCAGAGATGTCCTCAATACCAATAAGCATGTTATGAGATGAACATTATGAGTGCCTCTTTCACAAAATGATTTAATTTACTAGGGGAATATTTGCTTCTGCAAGGTTTTCTGTTCACAATAATTTGATAAAATAAACAAACAATTCAAAACTAATTTATGTACATGCATAATTTATCTACTTAAGAGCAAAGTCCATTTCAACATGTCCAGGAATCGGTCCATTAATCATTGTGTTTACTCGATTCCTGGTCGCTCTGGTCATCTGTGAAGCAAACGTCGACGTCGCTGTCGTTGTCGCTTTTTTGTTCGCCATCCTCGAAGATGCCTTCGATTTTGTCGTCGGATTTTTTGATGCTTTGACCCGGGTGCCTCGATTTGACGTGCCTCTCCAAATCTCGTCTGCGCACGAGCACCTTCCCGCAGAACTCGCACCTGTAGGGCGTATTTCCCTCCGCGTGCAGTCTGATGTGTTTGTTGAGATTGCTGGGATCGCCAAAGGGCCTAAAACACACTTTGCATTTGAGTGGTTTGTAGCCCGTGTGAGTCCTCATGTGAATCTTCAGCCCGTATTTTCGAGAGTACAATTTGCCACAGTACAGACACAAATGTCCCTTTTTTGGCTTGCCCGAGTTGGGGTTAGATGCGGGCAGAGACTCCAGCCGTGAACGGTTCTTCTCTACGGCGATTTCAGACAGCTGTTGCGTGTGCATCGCTATCTCCCTGTCGATGTTCGTAATCGCGTTCAGATCTGGATTCAGAGCTGGTGCGCCAAAGTAGTCTGGGTATTTAAGCAGGTTGCCGAAGTGAAATTTAAGAGGGTAGTATGGGGAACTATAAAGGAGCTCTCCATTGTAAACCGTGAATGGCATGAGGGGTATATTGCAGTCCCCATTGTAGGATTTCCCCCCGTCAAACTGTGGTAAGGAGAACCTCTCGAAGTGAAACCCGGCCGGAAGCTGGGAGTACCGCGAGGGGGACAGGGCAGGGTGCATTCGACTGTCAACGTGCTTGAAAGCGGAGGTCTCCTCAAAATGTGGCAGCAGAGGAAAGCCACGGATGTTGTTCGCGCAGGGGATGACGGGAGGTGTGCTGTCCATGGGGTGCGCGCATTTTGAGGGATGAACGTTAGGTAGAGGTGATTTGATGTTCCCCAGTAGTTTGCTAAACCCCAAACTGTTTGGCTTGCCGTTAGGCTCGTCTCTCGCGACCTCGGTCGGGGAGATCTTGGAAAGTCCCATTGGTTTGAAAGCAGAGCGCACGCCTGGATGGAAACCCATGCTGTTAAGCACAGAAGATGTCCCGCCGAGGCCCAGAATGTGTCCGGGGTTTCTGGCGGAGGTCACGCTCATGTCAAGGGCTCTGTCCTGCTCCTCTGCGCTCGGTTTTTTCGTTAGTCCTGCTTTATTGGCGAACGGTGAGGTGGACACGACCCGTTTCACCGCGTCTGGCATAAAGGTGCTGTGGCCGTTCCGTGGAGAGGAGGACATATTTGGGATGTCCCCTGATTTCGGAGATCTGTTGAAGTTGTCTGTGCCTCTGGCTTGCTCGTTGTTTACCAAACTTCTGCCGTTGCTTAACGCGCAGTGGAAATGCACGTGAGCTTTCAGGGTGTTCGGGTATTTGAATATTCTCCAGCAGTACCAGCAAATATAGCGCTCCTCGCCTGAAACAAAATTGAAAAGCAATTAAACGGCGTTGCTTTGAATAGGAAAGTGTTTTACAATGAGAGCCTTTTCATCAAAAATAAAAATCTAGTATTGAGTTATAAAGATGTGTTAATGCACACAGGCAACTCGAGAACGCTTGAAAATCATTCTTGATCAGAAATTGTTTTTTGCGGAATTTGAAAACCATTCATTTTAAAGCCTGCAGTCTTTTTATCACTCGCCTTGGTCACGTTGGCATGACACCAGTTGGGCAGTCTGGGGTCAATGATATAGATGTAATGATTTTGTAATCTGCAAAACCCCGTTGTTTATTGTCACCATCAAAAGAGCAAGCGCCGGCCCGATCTGGCGCTTACAAACCAATACATTGAATAGCGACTTTCTCTGTGTGCTTTCCCGTGGAATTGACGGCAGCTGTTGCTTGAAATCGCTAGTCGCATAAGACAAAGAGGTTGGCCCATCTGTTGACGCTGGAGAATAGGAAGCGTATGTCAAGGAGCGCACCGCGTATTGGCCGGAGAGTACAGCGTCGCAAATCAGAGCAATATACATCCCACATAAAAGTTTGCATTCACTAGCCAACAATACCTTACGCAGCCAGCTAATTTACCGTAGAGCACCTTTTTGAATTTATTTGCTTTTGAATACATGAATATTAATGACTAGATGACATTTGTTAACCTCTCCCCCTCGCTAAACTACACCGCGCATCAGCCCATGAGCGGACATCCAAGACTTTATTAGTGAATGAAATGAATTAACAGAGATAATGCAGCTGTAGTGCTGAGCATGATCAATTATATATTATTATTATTATTGCAAATACAGTAGCCTGCAGTATGTGTGTACTCAACTCAATAATTCTCAACCAATCAATAAGAGTTACTGCCCCAG
Source organism: Enteromius argenteus (assembly GCA_032357425.1). NCBI lineage: Eukaryota > Metazoa > Chordata > Actinopteri > Cypriniformes > Cyprinidae > Enteromius > Enteromius argenteus. The sequence goes on along the minus strand of JAUCMR010000035.1, from coordinate 18,621,088 downwards.
ACTACAGACCTTTCGATTTACTAACTAAACACGGGTAATCTGACAGCGTTCTCAGATAAGCCTATTAAATCGGATTTGAATGAGATTTGCCTTAATTCTGCTGGTGGCGGAGTTACTTAAAATCCGATTGTTTCTCATCAAAACGTGTTTGCTGTAATTGCATCAAATATTATATTTAGGATTTCATCTGCGCTTTATTTAATGACACCAAAATACCCAGAATCACACTGGGAAAAATAAATGTAAAAACACGCATTTTCTTTTCAAAACAATTTCAGAATGTAAATTAATTCTCTTGTATTTCGGAGGTATATTAAAAAAAAAAGTATGAATTGTATTGTCTACTCCCTATAAAAATGTACATTTTTAAATAAACGAAATTATGATGAAAGTCTCACCTTTTTCGTCATGTGTTGGAGTTGCAGTCGTGGGAATGTCAAACCATTGCGCCAGTGCGTTGGAATACCAAACACTCAATTCTTCTCCAGCCTGTATTTCTCTCAGCACACGGTAGAATATCTTTTGAAAAGAAGAAATTGGAATTATTCGATTTTTTTTTTTTTTTTTTTTAATAGGATGAAATTCATTGGTTTTTGCTTAACTCACCTGTCCTCCAGGTAAATCCGAGACTGCCTCGAGGTTCTGTTCTTGGCTGTTCCTGGCCGCGCGTATTAAACCGATCCAGTCTGGAACTGCACTGCCAGACTCATCCACGAATTCTCCCCTCACCAAACGAACCTACACATAAAGATTTTTAACATGAATAATGTGTTTTAATGTTGCTTACTTATTTTATAGCTAACAGTCAATAATACTAATAAAATGATTATGATGTTTCCCTCTTTTAAAACTGAACAGTTCTTTTAGAACATTTATCTAAAGATTTTTAAATGTATATTATATATTTTTGAAATGCGACTCTTTCAGATTTTCTTTTGTTGTCTTTTTTCCTTTTTTTCTCAGACATTATTAATTATATCACCCCAAGGTATTTCAAACAAAAGAGCGTTAATATCGTTTTATTCGGTCTATTAGACAATGGCGATAATTTTCAAGGAACAGACCACATAATTGAGTTGATATGAGAAACGAATTTGAAGAGTGTCAAAGCATTTCTATTCTGTTCAAACAAATTAAAGATTAAAGCGTGACATTTGACACAGAGATTGCACCTGATGATCGCCCATGGCCCGCGGCGTTGCATTTACGCGCATCAATCACAGAAGCAGACAGCGTAAAGAGCTCCAGTCTATTTACAACTTATTTAGGAAAGTAAATGCCATTTATATGTGACGCCTTTTACGCCCCTTTGATTTACGAATATTCCACGTATTGATAGACTGGTAGAATAAAATAATTAAAATATTTTCAATCATTTAAAATAATGTCATATATTTTTAATACATTTCACTTCGCCTGTATTTAATAGAATTGCGATTTATGCTATTATTTAGCAGTGTTTACAGTTATGTAAGCAGTATTTTATTTACCGATCTGTTGTTGTCTAGTTTGATGTTATCCTTTTCCATAAAATGAAATGATACTTGGGAATAAGCAGCCCTCAAGCCTTTGAAATTTAAAGGGGGAGAGGGCATGAAATCTCGCGCAGAGACACAGGTCACCCCATTAACGCGGTTAAGTAAAAGGCATAGAATGACATGTTGTCCTGCTAATATAACTCAATTATTTCCACACTGACAGCACAAACCAATTAATACGAGGTTGCTTTATAAAGAGTGACAGGTCAGCATCGAGGAAAGTAAGATGTTCTTAACTTTTTTTAGCTGCATGCATAAAAGCAATGGTATTATTAATAGTATGATAATAATAATACGTTATTAAAAATAATATATGTTAATAATATTACTTTAATCTAAAATGAAATCATAATAATAATTACTAACGGCTATTATTGTATAGTTTTAATTTTATGTGTGTAGTTGTCAATCAGTAGTTTAAATAAAAAAGCTGCAGAAAAATTACAAACGTAAAGACATATTTGCATTCTTAATCTAGCATATCTATATATATATATATAGATGACATATATATATATATATATATATATACATATGTATGTGTGTGTGTGTGTGTATGTTGCATGTCATGATTAAAATGTCACGAATGCTTTATTCGTTTGTAATAGAAATTTTGTACATTTTGTATTTTTAAAAAAATTAAACAAACTTTCAACCGTGATAATAAGAAGTTCGCCACTTTGGTCACGAAATTAAATCAAACTAGCTCACCTTCTTTTTCACTCCAAGTTCCTTGCGGTCCGAAACATACTTCCCCAGTTTGAAGATTCCCGGGACCGGTCCTATCCGAAGCCCGGCTGGGATGCTGCAGTCGGCGAACACGCTTATAGTTGGTGTTCGAGTCGCTTGCATGGCTGGCTCTGTGTGGGGCTGCGCTATCCGAACCAGGAAGATCAAGCAGGCACTGATTGAGATGAGCAGAGAGTCTGAGATGAGGACAGACTAATATCCGCCCGCCAAGTGACGCGGTGGCGTGTGTGATCCGGCTTTTCTTATGGCGCAGTCAGGTACCCCTCGGCACATTAATGCGCAAGGGCGAGCAGCGCGCTATGAGAGAGTTACGCTCTTTTAGCAGCTGTAGAACCCTCCGAAATGGTCACATGGAGACTTTCCCTCACCCTCACGCATAATGAACCGCTCCAAACGGTCAAGAGACAATAGGCCCCAGCGACCTTCCCATCCCCAAAATCCAATTTGTCAAGGGCAGAGAAAAGAGAGTGCAGAATCAAAGGTCTGGCGCGACCATTAATCCTCAGCATGTGGCTTTGTCCGCCAGACAGTTCCGATATTTTAAGTGACAAATCCACTGTATAATTTCTCCATAAATTCTCTCCCCTTTTATTGTTCCTATACAAACCAGTTTTTGGAAATCAGTGACTACTTTAAATCTACTTGGCTGCATCCTTTTAGGTTTTATGTACTTCAAAGCTCTTTATTCTCTCCCTGGCTGCATTGTCTGTTGCCGTTTCAACAAAAGGAGCAGGAATGTTTGGGAGACTTGTTAACTTCTATTGACTCCCGGCGTGTGCCGTGCTGGGACCGGGCAGGTACTCAACGGGAGAACCAGCCAAAAAAATAAGAGCCGCTTTCAAAATAACCACCACCTTATCATTTCACACTTTTTGACAACAGGTCACGTATCAGGATGTTCGCATTCACTTTTGACGAAGCGCCCCGCAGGGCTCCAGAATTATTGGAAAGTGTCAAAGGATGCAGTACAAAACACGAAATCTTATACAAGACAAGGGTTGCTGCTTGCTAGTATTTCATCGCTTTCGGTGTCTTTACATGAGTAGAATATTCTCAAGGAGAAAGCAATAATACTTTTATTTCTTTTTATTCAGGTATGTTAAAATTTCTGTTAAAGTAATCATTTAGCCTGCACGAATTTATACACCTAAACATTTCGAATTACCTTTTAAATACGTGTTGTTGTTTTGTTTTTTGTTTTTTTCAGACATATGGCATACTTTCACTCAGGACCCTTGGGTGTCATTTGAAGTGACTTCTGTGGTATTGTTACCACTGGTTTTAAAACTTCGTTTGACCTCTTTGATCGTGGCACTCAATGACCGAACAGAGGTCCAGGGAAAGAAACAAGAATTTGTGGGCGATAAATTCAAGCCATGAACATGTCCTGCTAACCTCTGGCCTGGCGACTCCACGATGACACTCCGCTGTAATTGGAGAAGCAGAGGTGGGATTTCTTTCTTCAGGAAAAGGTACCCCACTGCTCCTTTCTCGGAGCTTTCTCTTTGGGCTCCTTAATGAGTCAAAGAGCGTGAACGACACGCGAACAATTTTTGAATAGGCGCATGCAAAGGCCGGCTGTGTGGTGGGTTATTTATTAATGTTGCCATTTGTGACTGGTTCCCATCCGCTCTGCAACAGCGGGTCCGGCCTCTACAGCTCTCACACCAGCCGGGCCCATTCTCATTCTCGTCTTGTGTCTTTAAAGTCGAAGTTTTCCAACTAATAAATTGTGCACAAAGGCGGAAACGGGGACGTTTTTCTTTTCTGTCCTCTTCACCAGGAGAAGCAAAGGGTGAAAGTCATCCCAAAGCGCTCATTGGAGCACGGTTTTTGGGAGCTAAAGCAGTGTTCAGAGCAAATGGGATGGAAAATTAAATGAAATCAAATAGCTTGAACGCTCGTATTGTCCGCTGTCTTTTAAACGGCACATTAATTACACGGCAGCAGCTTTATTTCGGAACAACATTGTGGACCCGAGCGGAGCATTCCAGGACATTTTTTACGCGCCGGATTGTGAGATTCGGAGAAAGTGTCGGTCAGCTGCTTGAAAGCATTTTCTCAGGGTCTCAGCGTTACAATTCGAGCTAAATGTTGGATTTGATTTAACAGGTTGCCAAATAATGAAGCATGAATGTAGGGTAACAGAGACTGTGTGAAGAACTGCAGTGTCCCACCAGGGGTTTCATTCATGCGTCCAAACTGGGCTTGAGTGCCAAGGGTTCACCGCTCTATCTCAACGATGCACAATGCCCGAGCTCTCTAGAAAACATTTTTTTTTACGCCAGCCATAAACGCTCATCCATACAAATCCCCTCTATGGGCTCTTACTTTCTTTTTTCCCGTTGTTTTCCTTTTATGTAATCGCATTGCAAATAAGGACAACAGTTCTTTTTGTAGCCTATACAAATCACTTATTTTAACTTGAGTCAATTTCAGCAAGTCGCATGGCATGATGCGTTGTGCTTCAAAAATTCAAGCTCGGAAAAAATATGATTATGTATTAATAAATTAATTAATGTATTTTAAACATGTTTGGTTACAAATATTAATCTTACATGCCTACATTAATGCGCTTAACCCGCTTGTTTTCGTTGCGTGAAAGTGCAAGCCTCACAAAGGCCGGACCAGCTGCACCGCAGATAGGGGATGCGGGTGGGACATTAGTGACGCGATTGAATAGTAATTATGCTTGTATGGGAGTCCCACCAGATGACATGATTGGGATTTTAACCCAGACTAATATTCAAAGTCGCATTAGAAAGTGGCGAGATAAGTGGCTTCTGATTCGACTCTGTTCATGCGTGCTCCCATTTCTAAATGCTCTCAAAAGGAAGGGGGCTGCATCGTTTCAGTATTCAAAGCCTGAACAAAGTTAGCTCTGCCTTTTGAACCGAATTTCCCCAACTTTAACTCTCTTGTCCCAATTGAAAGGCCTCGCATAATGGGGTGTAAACTTGTCTGAATTGAAATGTTTCGGTGTACCTTATAAATTCATACCCTTTTTCACTCGAGCGCGTAAGAATGAACCTTCAGTCTATCCGATTCTCTCTGCTGTCCAACGCCTTTACCGCGAGCTCTATTTGTGAAGTTCATTTTTAGGCAAATGTATTCAGAGGAGGTTTGCTATGAATAGCTCTGTGTGTCAGCCGGGCCTAATTGGGATTAAGGCACTAAAACCATATGCACAAACTGACAGAATTTCTCAGGTTTTAGAGAGCACCAACTTTTGCCCTCTTTTGATGCTTGGATCATTTAAATGGACGCTGGGAAAAAAAACGGAGTTCCGTGTGTAATGGTACAGACGGATCATTAGTTATTCCATTGACGGCATTCTTTCAGTTCAGTCACGAAATGAAAACATTTTGAATAATATGTCTGCATAATATTGTATAATGAAACTGAAAAGTAACTGTTCAGACAAAATATTTATCAGGTAAATTAAATATGTAATTTTGAATGTAATTTGTAAGGAAATTTGTTGCTTGATAAAAATGTTGTCTTTATGAGTTGAAAAATGTCACCTTGAGACCTGTAAATGAGGCCTAGGGATTTATTTAACAGAAAATCTATCGAGACAGTGCAAATTTATTATGGAAATATTTTAAATAGGGCTAATAATATATATAAAACATAATTGCATTTTCTGTTGATTTTTATAATTTGTAACGGCAACACTTAAATCCTTTTTCAGCAGCTGTGGGCCTGGCAGGACCCTGGATAGCTCCGATCTTTCAAAGGTCATATGGCCACTCAAGTAAACGCCAGCTAATTATATTGATAATGCACGCGGGGAGGCAATGCACAAGGCAGTTCATTTTTAGCGTGCCGTAATGCATATCACCAACTTTACAACGCCTATAGCTCGGATGCGCATTACATGACTGGCAGAAGGCATGCTAATGATATGAATCAGCGACAGTCACTGGAGACCGTCTGTAATCCCTCATTAATGGCCAGGATTGACATTTCTGGGTTTTTCATAATGTCCAGTGCATTTCTGCAGAGAAACAATGCAAGGCAAGTACAGGCCGTTAATTGCGCCTCCGTTTCGGGTGGGATGAGCTTGTGGAAATGATGACCGTGGATAAAATAGCCTAGTAATGAGGGGCTATTGATTAACCCGATATGTTCAAGACCCTGAATCCCAGTGCTGTCAATTAAAAAAGAAAAAAAGATCCCGAGATGATGATAATAATAATAATAATACTATTAATAATACAATTTATAAATGAATAGGTTGTTGTTATTGTTTTTAATAAACACATTATTTATGTTTTTGTTTCAGTTTTGAAAAAAAAAAAAATCCCAATAATATCTGAAATATCCTAAAAAATATCCTAAAACGACTAAATGACTGAATACCAGTTTTGACTTCTTTTAACTTTGCATAATCCATTTTGCTTTAGATCAAATTATTATTGTAATCCCAGGATGCCAGTGATTCTCACAGATCTGTCAAAATGTCAAAAAATAAAATAAAATAAAATGACCACTTATCTTAAACAGAAAGTCAATGAGGCTAATTAATTATTTGAGCTGAACAATATAATGTATAATGTCTAAATAATAAATCACAATGTAGTGTATTTTATAAGTATGTAATTATATGAATAAAATCCTAAATATGGAGAGAGCAAATACCTTACAGTTTTATTGCTGCTAATCATACTCCTTCTAAAATTCACACATATCACATGACAATGTAAGTAGGAGGCCTTTGAGTCATTCTTTCTTTTGTTCAGTATTTAGAATTCCTTGTCTTAATTGATTATTTCTGGCAACCGTTCTGCATGTTTTATTGCTTGTTCTGTGTGATCATTATAGTAATATTTTATTTGCTGTAGACTGTGACTCACAGGTACGAAGTATAGTTTTGTCAGTCTCAAGGTCAGACTTGCGCTCTGTCATTTGAAGTCTGTGATGGAAGCGTATAGAACCTTTCATGTTTTAAATTGAATAAATTAACAGCAAGTTGCATAGAAATGCAAAGAAAACACATTAAATTGTTAGTGTGCCACATGCCATGCTTTATATATCGTTGACTGTTTTGTGTCAGCTACATGCTCCTTTTACCCACAGTGTCTGGCTTCTGTAGTTTTATGCTTAAGTACTCCGGTGCACATCTCCCTCACACTTCCAGACAGTTTGAGTGTTTGGCATGTTCCAGTGTGGACCGATCAGTATAGATCAGATGCAGAAGAGGAGGGCAGATTTGGATAGAATGGGGCCATACAGTGAGTGTGACTTCATGTCGTGGCAGTACCGTTCTTATGACGGCTTGCATGGGATTCCCCTTGGCCAAAGAATCGAGGTGATACACTGAGCCTGGAGTGACACATCAAACTCCCTGCCTTTATTCTAAGTTGTTTTCCTGTCTGTTCCTTCCTCATCATCTGTCTCCTACACAGTCATAATGTGCCCTGCGTCTACACCTGTTGACTGTATGGACAAACAATGGAGAAACAAAACCCGCAAAACAACGTGATGCTCAGAGCTTTATTCTGGACAAGCAATGCAAGACGCAAGCTATTCTTTGGTTTGTAAGGCACGCATATCTGAAGGCATGATTGTTGAGCAGAAAACACCACTACTCTTCTTCATCAGCAGCTCCAGAAATGGAATACGATTTCTCCTGTGTGTTGCTCTCCAGCGTGTCGTCCTCAGTTTTAACGGTTCTGTGGGAGAAAAAAAAAATCTAAGTAGCCTGGACTTGAACTCTAAAATTGAATACTTTTTTTTTCATAAAGAAACTATGTAAAGACATATATGGAATTGGAATAAGTTACTGCACAATCACCACAGAAAGAAGAACCACTAAGTCATGGCTCTGACAGAAGGCTTGATTTTAATGCTACCTGATAAACACAGTCTTCCTCTCCGTCATCTCTACAGCCTGCTCTTGAGTGTAGTCTACAGTGGTGCCTGGGCCGCCAACTCCACTGGTGATGCCATTAACAATACCTCCTCCAATGCCTCCGCCAATACCACCCCCAAGACCTTTGGAAGAACCACTGCCAATCCCTCCTCCAAGACCTCTGGCAAGCCCACTGTCTAGATCTCCTCCAAGACCTGTGGCTGGACCACCACCAGGACCTCCGACCAATCTATCAGCACCTCCTGCAACACCTGCAGCTCCAGCACTGTGAACACTCATGCTGCCGCTCATGAGGGACATGGTCTGCATGCTCTGCATCACAGAAGCAATGCGGGAGTCTTCACCCTCTATGAGCTTCCTGTGAACAAAAAAATTAGAAGGATGGATTGCAGAAATTTAGTTTTCTTATAAAGCATAAACTTCATCAGCAAACATGGCCAAAAAAACCCCAACAACAGTATGGTACAGACCGATATAAATAAACAGAAGGAAACAGAACAAAGAAGTATTCATTGGTGGAATTTGGATTTAAAGAGTTTTTCAAGTATGTAAAGTCAACCTGTATGTGGTAATTTCAATCTCCAGGGCCATCTTCACATTGAGCAGATCTTGGTATTCACGCAAGAGCAGTGCGATCCTTTGTTTTGAGGATTTCAGCTCAAGCTGTAAGGCTTCAATTCTGGCCTAACAAAACCCCCCCCCACCAAAAAACAGAACTCTTAAGAAGTGCTAAGGTCATATTTATATTCATGTTTATGCTCAGATTTCTATTTTTTACTTTGTATGTAGGCCTAGGCATGAATATGTGACTCGGTTTCTCACCTGGAGTTCCTGCAGTTCTTTTCTGTACTTTTCTTGAGTTTCACGGATCTGTGCTTCCAAAGCCTCATTTTTAGCTTTTAAAGAGTCCAGATCTCGCTCCTTACTTTGAATCTAAAAATAAGCATATATTTGAAACAAGAGGAAACAATGAATGAATGTTGAACTGTAATCATTTCAAATGTTATTTTGCTATTATGTTTAAGCGTGCGTCAAGAATTAATACTTACGTCCTTCTTTGCAGTTCCAATTTCCTCTCGTACACTGCGCATCCTGTTAACATGTTTTGATGTTTTGTTATTGAGATCCTCAAATTTGTTTTTGTACCAAGAGTCCATTTCCTGCAGAAAAACAGTGAAGTCCAGGGAATGTTATAAAATTGTTTAAACATTTAAATCAGGATATTAAAAAAAATTATTATTATTTAACTGTTTAGTTTTTTTGTCTTTAAAGCATATATAGCCTATTGAAAACTCCCATTTTCATGCTTAAATAATAGTTTATACAACTGTATATATCAAGGTCAAAGACATTTTTGTTTTCAAACAAAAAAACTTAATTCCACAAAAACAACAATAAAATAAACACATACCACCCCTTTCGTTTTAAACGTTTAAAATGGAAAACATATAGCAACCTTTTTTTAAAACTGAAATATATTTTTTTTTATACAGAAACATTTAAACTCAAAGCTCCATAATAAAACATTTTCCGATAGCTTCCCCCAGCAAACATTTTAAACACTATTTGTTACCTGTAAATTTTTCGCGGCAATGTCGTCATACTGGTGCTGGATCTGCTTGATGGCGCTTGAGAGGTCTGGGAGGCTGAAGACGTCTGCTGCCGAGGCGTGGGCCTCATATATCTGTTTCATAAGCTCTTCGATTTCCTAAAAATATGCGGTTTTTGAAAAAAAATTATAATTTAGCTTTTTAATAATCGAGGGCAATTTAACTAGGCTATTTTGCGTTTTAATTACCTCTTTGTGCACCCTTCGAAGGAATTCTATCTCCACCTCTAGGTTATCTAGCTGCTTCTCCAAAGCAATGCGCGCGGCGGTGGCGGCGTCCACATCCTGAGGCGATAAAAGATGTTCAGCTCATTCACCTTTTTTGCTTCTAAAACTAAACGTTATAAGAAAATGATATGATAATCATACCGGACGGAAGGCTTCAATATCAAGCTCTGCTTTCTTCCTCATCTCCAAGGCCTCCTCGTATTTCACCTTTATCATCTCCAGCTGACCCGCCATAGCATCCTTTGCAGCGATAGCAAGGTCCTTTAAAAGTAATTATAGGTATTATTATATAGACTATATGTAAGTCTTATAGCCTACTGTTTTCCCCTCAATGCGAATCATCACCTGTTCCTTCCTTAAGACAATATTATTCTACTTAAAATAGACTAATTATTTCATTTAATTAATTTATATGGCTGCATGTTAATTTACCAGGTTTACATTTTTTGTAGACCCTTAAAACATGTCGAAATGTTCAATGTAATGACTATATCTACCCGCTGTACTCTCATCTGGTCCGCCAGCTTCTTCAGCTCCTGGAGTTGCTCCTCGTACAGCAGGCGGAGGCCGGTGGGCTTCAAGTATCGATTTTTTAGGGCCATGATTTGCGTCTCCAGCAATTTGTTTTGCTGCTCCAGCGAACGGACCTTTGTTGCGACAGGAGAATAAGGCAACACAGTACGCGTGTTATGTGCTCTGTCTGTGTGCCCACAGAAGTGCGAATAATGCGCTTTATCTCGCAAGCCAGCAGTGGCATTTCCACACTGCCAGTGCCCGCGACGCATTCAAGCGTGGCCAAATCAGACAAATCCTGTCAAAGATATGGCTCTAAAAATGAGGCTCGTTTCCAAGAGCATTAAGAGAACTGTTAAATTCTATTGAATTTTTTAAAAAAAAGTTATAATCAGTTACATTAATTATAGCAGGCCTAGGCTATGTTATTCATAATATATGGCGCCATAACATTGCGATGCATTCAGTGTTTTAAAAATGCACCAAGGGCAAGGTGATTTTGTGTCGAGTGCACTCGCCTTCTCGATGTAGGCTGCCAGTCGATCGTTGAGCAGAATCATCTCTTGTCTCTCACTGGTCCGGGTGTTCAGGAATTCACGGTTTTCTGCAGAAGCCTGCTCTAGATCGATCCCTGGACCCCCTCCGCTAAGACAGATGGCTCCCATTCCGAGACTGCACGTGGATTTCAAAGATAAAATGAGATGTGAACGCAATGTAACGTGTGGCTGACACGGGAAAGATGCATTTGTTTGTCACTTTGGTTTTTATTAGGTCACACAGTTATTGGGAGCGCTTGAGTTTTCTGGAGGCCGTGTGTGATTTTTATCAGATCAGTAAATACAATTAAAAAGAAGCTGTGTTCTGACATGTTCTAACAAAGAAATTATTTGCCAGCAATCAACAGAAAAGGCCTAATTATATTCGGCTGTCGAAAAATCTCTTTAATTAACTATTTCTGTTGGCCATAATTAATTTCATGAAATGTATAGTTATTTATATAACTTTAGGCTATATAAAATTGTTACATATACTAATTATGCATATCCATATATTTAATAAAAAAAATAAAATACGTGTTTGTTTGCATAGATAGATAGAGAATTTATTTACATATATATATATTTTTATTTTTTAATTTTTATTTATTTATTTATTTATTTTTAAATAAATTTTAGCCTATATATTTAGATTTTTTTTTAAAGGTAGGCCCTATAATTTATTTAATATTACAAGATTTTTTTTTAAATAATACACAAACAGCAAAATAAAAATCCTTTTTTTCACATATTTCCATACATATTTTATTTTTGTATAAGTGTGTGTGTATATACACACTCACACACTAATGGATTATATAATTAACTGTACAATTAATTACTTTTAAGTATAAACATTTTAGGATCATGCAGAACATTTTGTTGGTTTAACAAATGTCATTTAGTTTAATGCACGTGACGATGTTCTGCCTTGTTCTTTGTCTGTGTCAGCAGGATGGGCGGAAAGCTTACCCAGTCATGAAGGGCTGACTGCGTGAGGATGAGATGGTCCTCCGGCCCACTGCCATGCTGCTGCTGACAGCGCTGGCTTTACGGGTGTAGCTGGCTGAACGGCACCTCCCGACATCCCGCCTGACGGGAGAAGGGCTGCTGACCCTCACCTGGTAGGAGGAGGTGCTGGTGTCCTCGAAATGGCGGCGATAGGATGAAATCCTTTCCGGGCTGCGACTCATGATGGTCAGTGGCTAAACTTATGGCCTTGCTGTGTTGATCTTCCTCTCACAAGTTCTGCTTGCAAGTCCAGACTCCCAGAGATCCAGGCGTTTTATATCCCGCTATAAACATGAGTCAATGCTGTGGGAATGTTGAGCCTCTGCTCTATCAAGAATTGGGCCCATCACTCAAACATCTGTCAGGGTCTTGAGAGGTGTTGAATAAAGGGGTAAATTATGAGACAAGGTTCCATTAGTCTGGAGGTGCAGTCGTGATGTGATGTGGTTTGATATGTAGGGATTTTAATTACACACGCATCTAGACAGGGCAAGAAGCAATGTCACAAGGTCAATCTGAGCAGAGGGAGATGACACTAATGTGGTCAGTATTTACATGGGAGAATGTGTAAAAATGAGAAATGCGAAGGGAATTAACTAGAGTGTTTTTCTGTGGCCTGTCTGAGATTCACGCTTGAGGTGACTAAAAGATGTAAGTGGGATTTACAAAAACCTAGGAGTCCCTTTAATCAGAATCGAAAGAATAATTGTTTCTTAAAAAGTCAGCTGAAGCTGAAATATGGTCTAATCTTTCTTCATTACAGAATTTTTATTTTTTTTTTAATGCTGACCGAATGCGGTTTATGAGATTCTTTCCGACTATCTAAGACTTGCCAGGCATGTGGGAGGAAGGCTGGGTCTGGATCTCTCTGCGATGTGAACAGTGGCTAAATGAGCTCAAACACTCAGGCGTTATTTTACTCCTGCTATCTCATTCAATTACAGTACATTAGTCACTCATCCCTACAGCAGTGCTCATACAGAAAAAAACTATGACAGCATTGGTAAAGACAATAGACTAGCCTCTTTATTGGCAATAATAAGGCACTGTTATCTTTGTCTGCTGCTTTGCTAACTTATAATTAAAACAATTTTCTAAATTTCAGATTCATCAGTAAGAGACAGCTTTGTCACATCCACATTAATGACAATGGTACACATAATTTTGTGTCCTTGTTACAGTATACTTATACATTTTAGTATAAATAATATTAATTAAATAAATGCATGTACACTTACTGTATGGTTAGGATTAAGGTTTGGTTTATGGTTACTTGCATGTAATTTTGCATAATTAATTGTTATTATAATAGTAAGTACATGTAACAAAGACATCTTAAAACATAGTCATTACACACGATGTAGCATCAAGGGTTTATTTTCAAGAATACAAAAACATAACTCTCCAGTTATTTTTAAACAGTGCTATGTTGATTTCATAAATCACTGAATAAAATGCATATATTTTTCCTGATAATTGGATTGCCTTGCTCCAACCTGCCAACTATTAGGGAAATAGCCAAGAGCCCTTTGAACATAAGTTGTAACATACACACTGTAGGCCACTGCACTTCCCATTCAAACTGACTACATCAAATAAAATATCAGTGCAGAATGCTCTGCTCACATCATATAACAGTGCATCTTTCAGGCTTAAAATGTAATCACATTCCTTTATTTCCATTCAATATCAATAAATGATTCAGTCTTACTGGCACATTTTGACTCATGTCAATGGTATAATTCAGACTGCAGTACAAGTCAATTAAATTTCTATCACAGTGTTAACATGACTACAGCGTGACAGTCACTCTTTGGTTTTTAATAACTGACGTTCTGCCCATTCTTGCCATCCACCTGGATAATGCTGAACCCTACAAGAAAAGGGAGACAACTGAGACAAAGCAAAGTAAGCAGAACTTCAATATACAGTACTATAGCCTACTGAACTGGTTTAAATGTGCATTGCAATTTCTTTTATGCATTTCATAAAAACACTTATCCTTTTATTTCACATGGTTTTATTGTTTGTTTTTCAACCATACCATAGCCTATCATATAAAATTGAGTACAGTCTGCCCTATAATGCGTGCATACTACATATTTATCATGAGAATGACATTGCAAAGCCATTAAAACAGAAGTCAGCAAACCAGGGAAGGGGGGCATGCCATTAAAAGCATGTATTTATTTCTAATTTAGAGTTTTTGTTCAATCATTTTTTGTTTTATTTTTGCATTGAAATATAAGTGAGTTGCATTTCAAAAATTGGTATTTTAATAAAATATAGTTGGAAAAAGCAACATTTCATTTTGGCCTATGGACCGCAATCAGGTTTAAATTTCTGGCCCATCTTTAACTCTGCATTAAAATATCACACCCATCCCTTACTGTATAATAATAATAAAAATAACTGCTCACTTGGTGTATCCTAAAGACACTGCAGTTTCCACGGCTTTTTTGCTTCTTACACCAGCTAGACAGGTGAACACTATATTTTGGGACTGCGATGGCATGACTCCTCCGTATTTCTCCTTGAATTCATCAGGTGTTAGCTGCAGAGCTTCATTCACCTGTCCCACTGCAGAAGAGAAGGTACAGTATTATAATTTACATAAAGTGTCTTTAAATAAACAGTATCGGGATTAAGCCATGCACTGACTTACGCGGCACGTTAATTGACCCCGGCAAGTTCCCATATTCCCTGAGTTCCCAAGGCTCACGGACGTCTATAACCACGCTGGAGTCGGACAGCAGCAGTTTCTTCATCTGCTCGTAGGACAGACCTTTTAAAGGCTGGCTTGAAGAACTGAAATTTCGTAATGAAGTACCATCATAACGAATGACACGGACGTCTGAAAGACAGATGGACACGTTTGACCAACAGAGGCCGTTCTTCTGCTAGTCGTCGCGATATTTACCTTTAAAAAACGTCAGTTTTATATTTTTCAATTTATACAAGTACTTCTTACAGCCCAAAATTCTGCAAATAACGTTACGCAGAGCAAGAAATTATATTAAATCGGTAACGTTAGAGATAAATGCAAGATTCACTGTGATGTTTTTGATGTCAAACTGTGTATTACGTTTAACTATTAAATATCAATGCAATATTTCAACACTCACCCTGTAAGCAACGCAAATATGTCCAGCACGATGTAGTTCTCAGTTGTCTTGTACCAGGAATGACACTTCTGCTCGCTAAAACGCGGACAAAACTCCTCGTCAGCCGTGAATAGACATTTAACGCCATTCTGGGATTTCTGGCAATGAAAGCTGCACGATGACGGTGCTCCTTGTTTCTTGTTTTGTGTTTAAATATTAACGAAAACACAGTACAACAGCTTGTAAGTTACGTAGCTGGATTGCAGCTAACCCACTACTCTTGCACGCATGCGCACACTACGTATTACCAGTGACGTAGGCTCCTCTTCTTTTGACTCCCAAAATCGCATGCTATATATATATAGTTTTTTTTCTTTATTTATTACTTTCGCTTTGCCTGTTTTTGTATCTGTTTAACAAAGTGCTATACTGTGTTTTGATATAAGCAATTATACAAATAATGTTATAATTCGACAGGAAATTAACACGTGTCGTGTTTCAATCAAATGTTAAACTTATCTTAGTACAGAAAGTGGATATGCAGGAATTACAAGTGGTGTTTGCTACGGAAATATTTGGAAATACAAAATGTACCTTTATTTTAATTTCTATATGGATAAACGCATTGTTATAATTACTTTTTTACATTGAAAGCGAAAGTCAGTAGGCAGATCTCAAATACGCATAACATAATAAATAGGAAGACACATGAAATGTACAATATATAATGCATAATAGATATACTGCAAAGAGTAACTGCAAAAAGTAAATTAAAGTATCATTAAACAAGCAAGAGGTAAAAGTTACGTTTTCTGCATTATATTTAACAAAAATATTGCGCTTACATTTATAAAAAAAGGAAAAGAAAACACCACAGCACTTTTAAAACAGCTCTTTTTAACTACAGGAGATATACAAACGAGTTTGGCCATACAAGTATCCGTAGTGCGTCGCTGAGGATGAGACCACGTGACACATGTGATACTTGTGTTTTCTGTTCTTCTCTAAATGCCACCAAATACGCGGACAAACTCTGTTAATCATAATATAAACTGCGTCTCGGGATTACGCGATTCCTGATTGTCGAAGTGTTAGATCCGAGCGCTGAAACTACAGTCTGAAATTCTTCCGTATTTATAAACTTGGAAGCATATGTAAGTTATCAGCTTCGCTCTTCCACCTGGCCACTTGACAACTGACGTTCACTTGGTAGTGAGCCTGGAGAGGAGGGGACCATAAACAGGGTGAGCGGGGTAAAGTACTGTAAGCCAAAGACCATTTGATGTTTATAGGCTCTCTTTTGGAGCAACACTGTGCTGTAAACAGACCTGTTTTACCAAAGAAGCAAAGGCCTTTACCAGCCGGTACCTGCTGTCAGTGCTTGTATCAGTTACCTGGGCAAGTCTCAGGTGTCGTGGTCTTGTTTGCTTTTCTGCAGTGGCTGAGCTAATAACTAATTCCCCTGTATGTCTTTATTACTGTCACTTCCTGATTCCTCAGTTCTAGTTAATGGATGTACTGGAGACGTCCTTATCAAAATTGTTTTGAAACGCTGTCCTCTTTGGTACAGTATACATGTGGTTTTAATAGGAATGGCTGCAATATCTGCCCACTGAGATGGAAAGGAACAATACTCAGGAATGTCAATAGATTATGTAAATTACAGTTTTAAAATGATGTGTTCTTCAGTAAAATTTTCTATGATAGGCTAATTAATATATATTTTATTTTATTCTATTTATTTTATGTTTTTAGCTTTTAAGTTACATTATATTATTTCAATATTTTTTAGCCTTGTAGTTGCATTATATATATATATATATATATATATATATATATATGCACTACCGTTCAAAAGTTTTAGAACAGTAAGATATTTAATGGTTTTTAAAGATGTTTCTTCTGCTCATCAAGGCTGC
>JAUCMR010000035.1:18590334-18602834 GCA_032357425.1 Enteromius argenteus | reverse complement strand
TATAAATTTAAAATAACTGTTCTCTATTTTAATATGTTTTAAAATGTAATTCATACCTGTGTTGACAAAGCTGAATTTTTATTGATCATTAGTACAGATTTCAGTCACATGATCATTTAGGAATCATTCTAATATACTGATTTGGTTCTTGAGAAATGTTTTTTATTATTATCAATGTTGAAAACAGTTTAACACTATGATAGAAACTGAGTTCAAAATAACAGGATTTATTCAAAATAGATTTTTTTTAACCATGTAAAAGTATTTTACTTACACTCTTGATTAATTTAATGTTTCCTGGCTGAATAAAATGATATTTTTTTAATGTCTTGCCTAACCCATTTGGACAGTGTTGTAAAAAGTGGTAATAAAAAAAATGTAGGCTGGCCTAACACACAGCCGTGGCGGTTGGGAAGTGCAAGTTTTAAAACCAAATAATGAAGTTTTATTAGGCCTATACTTAAAAGGTCATATTATTCACTGACCCCTAGTCACACAGCATTTTCTAAAAGCAATTGGAGTGTCCCTACTGTTTCCTTTGCCTTTTGCCCACAGTTGTTGTATGGTTCATTAAAGCCATGACCGCACATTTGAGAACATAGCAGAGGTTTGTTTTGCCGTGATTTGACAGTGTAAAAAATATTTGCAATCACTCAATTTTGATTGACTGTGCTGATTGTGAACAGGAGGAATTGTACTAAAACTTGTTCAAAACTTTTTTTTCCATTGATAGTAATATATGATAACCTTACTATACTGTCTCTCACTTTCAGGGTTGTAACCAGGCAGAAACCCAGCATTCCACAAAACACCAGCAAGCTCATCACTCTGACTCTCACTGTATCACCATCAGCCTCAGTACATGGAAAGCCTGGTAGGAAACATGAGCTGATGATACTGTATTCATGATTATTCATCCTTGTGCATCCTTATCCATCCTTTTTTGAAAGAACAGCATATATGAAAAAGAGCAAGGTTGCGTTAAATTGATCAAAAGGGACAGTAAAACATTTTAATTGTTCAGTTTCAACAGAAATATTAAGCAGCACAACTGGTTTTATTATTGATAATAAAAAAGCTAAATCAGCATATTAAATAGATATAGCAAGGAGAAATAGCTGCTGAACGTTCAGATTTGCCATCACAGAAATACATTTTTTTAAATCTATTAAAATAGGAATTAGTTATTTTAAGTTACTATGCTTTTGATCAAGTAAATGTGAATTGATAAATGCTTAAGAGCATTTATCAAAACATAAAATATTCATACAGACCCCAAATTTTTAATTTTGCTCTTTTGTAAAAGACATGAAAGGAATAATAGATTAAATAATGTTTGTTTTATTCTCCTTTAACAGGTGTTTTGAATGTAAGGAAGAGCTCTCCACTCACTGCAATAAGAAAGCGCTGGCTCAGACTCTGGATTTCCTGCAAAAGCACTCAGCAAAGGCCACCTCAGGTAGTTAGCAGAATTGTGACTTCATCTTTAATCATAGAAAAACACTTTTTTCATCTGCGTATAGTAGCTGTTGTGGAGATTCATCTTTGATAGAGGCTGACTCTTTTTTTAAAGATTAAAAAAAGACATCACCTTGTTTTCCAGTGCTGTAGGGAGCTCAAATAAGAGCTGATTTCTTTTAAATGGCTCTTTTAGAAGCTCCTCATTGTTTCTCTGTGCACAGCAATGCCGTGTTGGCACATCTGTCGGTCATTGACCTTTGTCCTGGGATCACTGGTTTTTAGTTTACCAGATACAATGAGGGGACATGCGTTTCATCACATGGCCTTTATATTTCACAGGCAAAAAATCTGCTGTTTTCTTCAATGTCCTCTTCTGTATTCACTTAAATTAAGTTTCAATTGTAGCACTTTTCACAATATATGAGGCATTTTACACTTGAAATAGTTAACCTTTGATCATTCTAACTCCTTAAAAACAAAATGCGAGGTTATTTTGTCTCATTTTTACTTGTCACACCGCTCATACTTTATTTAAAATCATCATGTCACACAATACCTTTCTAAACAGCATTAGCAACCATGATGGAATACATTCTGTTTGTAACAGATATAAAAGACGCCCTGTCTCGTGCTTTCTTATCAGTGAGAAAAAAGTTGATGCCATAAATCTTGTTACTGTTTGAAACTCAAAAATGTAGTGATAATTATTGTAAGAAAGACATAAAACTACTCAAGAAAGGCAAAGTATGTTTAAGATTTGATTTGTACCTCATAAATTATGTATTAAAATTAAATTAAAATGAGAAGCATTTTCTTAGTCATTTCTCCTCTTACTAGTCCTGTCATGTCGAAGAATAGGCTAGTTGTTTTCAAGATCATCAGGTCCATGATCAACTGCTTTTATGTACGATTTTATTTTTACATCAATGAATCTGGGTTGTGGGTCATATTTCACTCTAAAATTATAAGAAGAAAAAATAATTGTAAAGGAGTAAATTAAATTCACTGGTGTCAAAAGTATTCACATTCATTAATCAAGTAGAAGTATAGGTTTAAAAAGACTTCTGTAGAAGTTGTTTTACCTACTGCGCAAATTACATGCGCAATAGTAACCTGTTCTTCATCAGTTGAAACAAAAAAAAGAAAACATTAAATTGTATAGGCCTATAAAAATATTTTTAACAAGTTTAATGAGTTTTTTAATGTTTTTGTACTTTGTACTTTTGTACAAGCAATAGGCTATTAATAAGCAGGTGCAGTCATATTATTTTTTTTCTGATTAACTTTTTTATTGTTATTAATTTCAGTTATTTTATTTCTCCTAACCGACAACCGACGGTTGTTGAGCCATTTTTAACCGCCAGGGTAATGTGAAATTACAAATAAATTACATTCGAATTGATATGTGGCTGTGACCCATTAAAAATACCTACATTTGTTTCCAGGTGTTTATTTTATACAAGCAAAAAGCAGCAAAACGATTCACATCACATCTTGTGCGAACAGAGAAAAACTTAACAAAGCTATATATATAAAAAATAGGCCCATATGCCAAATATATTTTTCTAACGAAATAATAAATTAACAAAACGAAAGAAAAAAGAAACTGCACCAAGTAGCAGCCTATCCTGTGCAGAATTTCAGTTAATTTTTTGTGATGCGCTCTTGAGCGGCCTCCAATTTGTTTCCTTTATTTACAGAACACAGCTGTTTTTATTGTGAATGTACACAAATAAAATAAATATTAAGAATAGTTTCGAATAATGTCTTATTCTTGAACGAGTATTGTAAGCTGTTTCCACTTTTATAATGGAAATAACAACAAGTGATCCCGCCGGCGCCACGTGCAGTTATGCATTACTAACGAGACAAACTTTCATCTTTAGAAAAAAATTAAGCCTGATAAATTTAAACTTTCAAAGTATTAACGCAACATCAAATTAAGATATGTATGTTTGAGAGGTAACTTGTCTTTTTCTTACCATATATATAATTTTAGATACAATAATACGAATATGATTTGATGCGCTTTTTTGGTTTCTTGACTTGAGCAACACCATGAACACGGACGCTGCTTATATTGTCCTCGCTGGAGTGTGTGACGTGATTTGTGTTATGTGCAGGTGTGATGGGTCGTGTTCAAACCAGTAGAGTGTTCACTCTATTCGGACAGCGCGATTTATGTGGATGTTTGTTTGTTTGAACGATGAAAAGCCGGAGTGAAAACAAGCCAAAATGAAATAGGAGTAACGAGGCTATTTTTAAAATGTAAGGAGTAGAAAGTACAGATAATTGTGTGAAAATGTAAGAAGGAGAAGTAAAAAGTCGGCTGAAAAATAATTACTCCAGTAAAGTATAGATACCCAAAATTTCTACTTAAGTAAGGAAACAAAGTATTTGTACTTCGTTACTTGACACCTCTGATTAAATTCATATTTAAGAAAATAAATCATTCAAACGTTGCAACATTGTTTTCATGATAATGTAAATAATTAAAATTCAAATAAATAATTTAAGAATGCACTCTATAATTCAAATGTTTGTGTTTAGGAAGATTTTTTTGAAGGAATCAATACTTTTATTCTATAAGGAATTGATCAAAAGTGGTGGGAAAGACATTTGTAATGTCACAACATTAATAATAATAGGTAATGCCACAATATTACATTTTTCATTTTGTTTTGTGAAATTGGAGTGAATTATGACCTGTATATTGGTTCTTGCAAGTTAGTTGTAAAGCCTGGTTGAGGTTGTGATGATCAAAATAACAGACTATGATCACGTGCTGTAGTTGTAAAAAAAGATTGTTGTGAGGAAACAATCTTAATTACTTTTAGTTACAGCTGCCTGTCATGATTTTATTTGAGTTTCACCTATAAGCGTAAAAAGTGAGCTTGTATTCTTTGGTATGCGAACTTTGCAAAGACACCTGGTATGCAAAAACACCTTCTCCATCTGACTTTGACAGTAAATGCCGAAGCTCAGGGTCTGTTACAATTCTCATTTCCCTTTTCAGTGATCAGCAAAGGCTAGTGTATAAAATTACACATAGCTGTGAAATATGCAACCACCTTGTCCTTGCATGATACTTAACAGTAATTGAATCCATTTCTGTCCCTGTCCATGCCTTGAAGCTCTGGTGTAGCAAAGTTTAGCTCATTTATACCCAGCCTAAATTGGTTGACCGCCACTCCAAGGGCAGCCCGGCTCTTGCTGGAGAAGCTGCGCTCCAATTCCGTTACTGCCGCATGGCTGCGCTCATTAATGGCATTAGGTGCTTCAGTGGTGCTCCCCGGTCGGATTCCCTGAAGAACAACTGCAGCTGTGTGGAGATCGGATCCTGAGCTCTGCTCCTCCCCCTGCCCTGCCACATCTCCCATGATTCCTCGTCTCTCACTCTGAGCTTCAGGAACAGGGTCTCGTTTTCTTCAGGAGGAGCAGCTTGTTTCCAGCTTGCATCCTCAGCTGTTAAAAGGCAGTGGATGTTGTGAGAAGGACTTTTTGCTTGTCAAATAGCTGTGTTGTCACATTTGCTTCAAACATATAAGGACAAAACTCAATTTTGATTACTTTGCAACTATGCTTGGGAACCAATTTTTTATTCTTTCTTTTACCAGTCCATTCCAGACAGTCAAACAGACTCAGTCATCTTGGCAGGATGGCCTTGAGCATATTCAAACATCTTGGTGTTCGCCAGATGATAATTTGTATAAATTCCCTGTCTGCTCAAGTCTGATAGACTCTGAGCCAATAAACTCGAAGACAGAAAAGGAAAAACCATTGCACACTTGGTGATTTTTCTTCTGGTGAGGACTAGAAGGTAGCTGGTGGTGGTCTGTGGTATTCCTGCACACGTCCTTCTTACCTAGCTCTTTAAATTACCTGTTGCCATTCTTCCATGCTCATTGTTCCTGGCAAGCCGACTAAATGAGGGAGAAACGGGCGGCCATTGTGGCGGCGAAATGGACTGGCGCTGGCATAGAGGAGCTGGTGAAATTGCATTTCTGCAATATTTGAAGGCCAGGGTTTTTTCAGATGCAGCCTGTTGTTGCGTTCGCTTTTTCTCATAGACTCGGGGCACAAAAGAGCCCCAGCAAGAATTTTCAAGAATCCATAATAGTTTTCCACAACAACAGCAGGGAGAAGAAAGAAAATCTATTAACTGCACTCTCTCACCAAAAAGGCCTTCAGCTCAAGTACCAGAGTCTTGGTAGAAAGAGACTTGACCTCAGAGAGCCAGGCTTGTGCTTGAAACACAGCTGGGATGGCTTTGTTTGAGGAAATTAAAATGTTTTTGCTTCAATAGGCATCAGAGGCTGGCACATGCAGCAGTTGAATCTTCATTTTCTCTTATTGATTTTCAGTTTCATGAGGTAAGGGTTCAAATTTAGTTTGCTTTACATTTTCTTGTTTTTATTCATTTATTATTTTTCTAAACACAGTTGTAAACAATTTGCATGATAATCCTGAGTAAGTGGATAATATTAAAATTGTATTGTATCTTGTACTCAGGGTCTCTTTTGTAATCCATTATGGTTCCTAAACCAGTCTAAACTAGCTAAGCACTTAACAAAGTAACATTTCGAAGTAAGGAAGCATGATATTGGATCTTTGACGATATCCGATTTGCCGATATTTTTTCAACTCGTTTTGGCCCATAGCTGATAACTGATACTCATTTTTTTTCCCTTTGGAGGCAGATGCCGATATCTTGGAAAGCAGGATGGCCGATAGCAAATATTAGGCAGATATAACTTTATTTATTTATTAGTTTTGTAAATTTAAATGTTGATTAGTCATTCAAAGATTTGTTTAAATGAAATAAATGTGTATTTGCTGTATGCTGGCGGCAAACGATAAAGTATTATAATGTTTGCTTTTCTGTTACTAATAATATTAAAGCCATCATGGTAATACTTTTTTGTACACATTTTAATATATTTGTTTAACTGTTCTAACTGTCCCACCTTGAACATATCGGCCAAACAGAAAAATGTATCAACCAGTGCAGATATTTGAAAATTTTGGCCTTGGCAATATATCGGTCATCCACTAGCTGATACCTATAAATTTCCTTTTGCTTGGAAACAACATTTTCTCCTGTGCGAAAATTTATGAGCAAATCCCTATTTCAAAGTATGGATGCACCTATAATTTTATTTTAACAATCATTTTATTTGTCATATGTAATAATGCATGTTTGTTTTCCGGATCTTTACCTTTTTAGATTCCTTTTTCTGTGATTTAATGCTTGCTTAAGGTAACTTCACCTGTAGAATTTAAACATTTTTTTAAAAATATATTTTTTTATGAAATAGTGTAGAATTTTAATATAACATTTAAAAAAATTATTATCCCCTCAGAATTTTAGTACCAGTGCAGCTCTCCTTTTAAGTCTGCCAAATGCATCCGAAATATTTTTTCTTTACTCGTTCACCTTTTTGGACTTAAATGTTGATTGTATTCATTGGATCTCATTAACCTTTATTTGATGTTCACTTTCATGGTTTTTCAACCTTGTTTTACATTTAATCTGCCGATGTTGAGGTTTTTACAGCTAAGTCTTGTTGATTACTAAGGATGGTTAGCCTGGGGTGGAAAAATGCTCCTCTATTTAGGTCAATCCAGGGCCAGCGTGAATGGCACATTTATTTATATATATTTAAAATACACATATATATATATATATATATATATGTGTGTGTGTGTGTGTATGCATGTGTGTGCATGAAAGAATCAAGACGTTGGATACCCTTGGCCTCAGATGGCAATGAAGCACGGTTTTCATGCCCCATGGCCACAACAAATTAACAAATTAATAAGACATTTGGTGTTGCTCAGCTTTCCTCATGACTGCTTGCTGTCTTCAGCCTGAGGAGAGCTGTCCTTCACTTTATGAGAAAAAAGGGAAGATTTTGAATAGTGTGCATGTTCAATGCATTCACTTCTATAAGTCTGTGCTTGACTCTTCTTGGCAAGTTCTCTACTGCAACTCTTTAAACACTTGTTAGTTTTGTGAAACTTGAATAGTAGTGCCAATTTTATGACCTTTGGAGTTACGTATACTGAGCAGGTTATAAATAATTACTTCTGTTGGCGTGGTCTTGCCTTGGTTGTCTATTTACCTACCCTTATGTCATTTCAAGCTTGTATGACTTTCTTTCTTGGACTAAACATAAAAATATGTTTAAGATACTGTATTTAGCAGAATGTCTAAGCTACTCAGATGATATAAAGAGGCTTGATTTATTTATTTATTTTTTATAAAAATTTATCTGTTTTGATTTTTGCATCAAGATGACCTTTTTCTGTCATTAACACTCACATTAAGTTAATTTTTAAACCAGTAATAATATTCAATACGATCTTCAGCAAATCACTGAATGAATGTCAATTTATCATTCTTTAAAAACTAATTTTGTGGTGATTAAATTCCCTTGTAACATTTTGCAATGGTTGAGTTTAGTTTTAGTGTTTTCTTTTAATTTATTTAGACAAAATAGTATAAGATATTAGATAAGGAAAAATGCACTGATGGTTGTTAACTAAAACTACAACTATAAAAATAAATATTTGTTCTAGTTGTTTGTTGTATAATTTTAAATAAAAATGTACAAAAAAAAAACAAAAAACAAATGTTAGATGAATAACTTAAACATAAACAATTGAAATATTGTCCTAAGTATTAAATGGATCAAACTAAAATGAAGCTAAAAATAATGAAAGAAAGCTAAACAGAAATATAAACATGAGTAAAAATTGAGATAATAAAAAGCAGATAGCAATAATTAACTTAAACTGAAATGAAAACGAAAACTGAAATAATAAAAATTATTATATAAATACTTTATATAATATATATTTATATATACTTTATAAATACTTAAATAGTATATGAATAACATGTGAATTGTGATGTGGCCCAACTGTTTGATTTTATTGTATAGAGAAGAGCAACTTAGACATTTTGGTAAATATCTTTTGTGTTTCGCACAATCATTTCTTGCTGGTTTAGGCTGAGGGCTGGCAAAAAAAGAAGGTTTCACAGCGCTTATGAAAGATCTTCCTTTTAACACGGTTAACAGGAAACCACATTCACTTTGGCACTTGTGCGTTTTGTAGAGAGCTGGGTGGGGAGGAGTGGATCACTGATCGTTTAGGCTGCCCCGGGGACATGCTCCACAGTGTCACTCCTGCCCATATTCGGTGGCTGAGCAAGGAGAGCCAGGTGGTGGTGCCGAGTGCAGGACAGTCAAGCGTGGCCGTGGTGCATGCTGACATTTGCCTTCGCTAACTGCTGCAGGGAGAGGAAAAATCTGTTTTTCCATATGCTTGTTCAGGGCACAAATCCCCCCCCCCCCTCCCCCAGTCCCCTCTACGTATCTCCTTCGCTGCCATCCTGGCAGATGGTTCTCTGAACATTGTTTACCTTGATCAGTGGGCCCAGATGCGATGTAACTGCATAGGCATTCCCACATCACACATTTATTCTCCTAGTCCATTCAAAAAATGGAACAGACAAGATGCAAAAGTACCGTATTGCCATCACAGTCACTCGTTCTCCTGTTTGCTCCTTGTATGAGCTGTGCGTCCCTGTTGTCCACACTTGTTTGCACCACAGTGTTCCTGGACATATGGGCTCCCTCCCGAATGGCTGTATGGACACAGACACACTTCCAGATGTTTCTGTGTAGTGCTCCAGATGCTTTTGGCCCCACTTAGGAATAGCAGCACTCCAGTCTATTGTTTTAATGCCTGATTAACCCCTGTGAGAAAATCGGGAGGGCACAGAAGCTGCACACTTCAGATTTTAATGGATTTTTTTTCTGGGCAAGGCTTAATTCTGGGCCAGTTTGTACAATAAGTGTGTCTGGATCTGCATAACATTCGGGGCAGCTCCAGAGAGCATTGTTGCACAAAGGAAATCCAATTTACTTCCTGAATTGGAGAACATGGATTGACCTTGGGTTTTTCCTCAAATGTGGCGGTGTGACAATATAGATTCAGAAGGGGGCTAAATAATGTGATCCTGGGTCGGCGATGTCAGTTCAACCTGAAAGATAACTTGATTTCCATTACACCATATGCCTTGGTATTGTCTGAATTTAAAAGATTATATTGTGGCCTTGAAATCTTTAAGAGAATCTATGTGTCCGCTTAGGTGCGTTTATGAAGACCCCTGGTATTATTCAGCAGACATTCATCAAACGCTGACATGCAGAAACATCCCCCATGTGTACAGGCATTCAGCAGCCTGACATTGTAAGAGTTTCGATTCTGATGCACAAGAATGTGAAGGGACATTCATATAAGTACTTTGGTTTTGTGTAGTTTGTCTAAAAGATGACCTCCGTGGCATCATATTCCATGTTGTTTACAGCATGTCAATGTATATTGTCCTCTTTGTGGATCTTTCCAACAGGAGGTAGCGTCGGGAGAAATCAATGCACACTAAGGCATGTAACAACTAATTTTATCCTCTTTCATTCATGCAAGAATAAACCAATTGGGACACAAGAATAAGGCATATTATTACACTTGAGGGCAGAACAAGCTGTAGATACATACAAAACCTGCAGTCATCTGTATGATATGAATTACTTCGGGTCATTTTGAATGTATTTGGAGCACATTACATGAATACAGTACACTTGTGTCTCTAACAAATATAATTATATCAGTAATTGCAAAACAACATTTGAAACCAAATTAGCTCAAGCTTAGATTGTCATTTTGGTTTTGTCCATGTTTGCAATCCTGTTAGTTACATTGATAATAGCAATTTAGTGCATTTTTAAATACATTCATAATTAGTTTTGATGTTTATTTTGAGCTACTTAATACCAGGTACGTTAGTTTTCTCGCTCTTACTTATGCATAAATGTACTACAAAAGAGTGTAAATAGCAATATTTAGTAGAAGCAAGCAGCACCATGCTGACTTTCTTTCTCATTCTCAGTGCCTTGGGTGCTTGTAGCTGTTCATTAATGCTTAATTTGACAGAACACTTGTGCTCTCCTTCACAAATGGTGCCAGTGAGTATAAAAAATAAGAAAGAAGGGTCCAGAGCCATTCATGGATTCAGTGTTTTGTTAAGGCTTGCCCAGTGCTTTGTTGCTAAAGGCCACCACCCAGTTTTACAACTGGTCCACAAACTAAAGCATTTTAAAATATTTCACATACAAAAATGCAGATAAGTTTCTGTTGTGTATATGTAGTCCAAACTATTAATTGAGTTGCAGCTGTTTTTATTTCTTTTACCAGTGAAAACATGTAGATAGTTGGTTTATTCATATGAAAGATAATGTATTGTGAAGGCTAAGTTAAGGGCTGTCACAATATGTGTAAAATAGTCATTCACCCTATTTCACCCTATTCCATTCATTTGGAGATTTGGCCTTGGAACTGGTGTGTTTTCTCTCTTTAAGCTAGAAAATAAATAAATAAATAAATTCAATAAATACGATTATATTCTGAAAGTTTGTTTCCTGGCTTTTTGGCCTTGTATTCTGTATGTCATTGTGTATAGGATGTCTACCCTTTACACACATTTTCCGTCAGATTTGCGTAACAAAATTGTGACTTCCTTTAAATGGCCATCATTTAATTATCATATTATTTATTTAGAATTTAAATACACATTGCACAATATAAAATATATATTTATTGGATGATGAAAGAGAGTACACAATACAAAAAATAAAAATTACTGATTAAATGCTAAAGTTTAGATTCAATTAATTTATTTCAATTTTGACATTCATTAAAGTGTGTGTGTAATAGTCAGTGTCTTCTGAGGGGCTGAGAGCTATTTACAGGACCGACTGCTCGCTCTGAATTATCATGCAGGTTGCTTTTATGTCTCCTGAGTGTTGAAGGCAGTGCACCCGTCATTTCTCTGGAGTTTTTCTTTTTTGTGCAGAAAAACTCTCTCTTTCTCTCTCTGCGGGCCTTGTGTTTAGCCACTTGGGCCAAGAATCTCCCGCAGAGTCATGGCAGTAGCGGGGAGCAGCTGGGCTTGTTCCCTGCTCCCTAACCAGTGTAGTTTTATCCAGCTGTCATCTGCAGTCTCTCCCAGCTGCTACCCAGCATGTTAACCCATTTCTGCTGCAGAAAACCAGGCCCAGTCCAGATCCTCACATAACAGAAAAACTGTTTTCATTTCCCTAAATTAAAGTTTTAAGTCAAGCTCTCAGCTTTTTTAGTTGCGCTGAAATGTTTTTGAATGTAACTAGAGATTTGTTAACATATATTCTGTTGTTGTTGTTTTTTTTAGGAACAACCTCAAAAATTATCAGGCTCAGAGAGGAACCCGCTGAGTATGTGGACACTCAGAGAGGGAAGACTCCAGTGAATAGCACACTTATCCCAGTCAAGGGCATCAACAACCTGGGTAACACCTGCTTCTTCAATGCTGTGATGCAGGTAAATTCATATCCAAGAGCGCACATCACTTACCTGACTTTTGGTTTGTGTCAGTTTTGTGTGTTTTGGTGGAAGGTAGCTGGTTTTTGATCTGGGCTAGTTCCACAAATTAATTGGTATATATTATGTGGAAGAGTCACTAAAACTGCCCCTTCACCCTTGTGGCCTTAAGAAAACCTTATTCTTGCTTGTTTTAGAGGGACATGCTTATTTCAAGAAGTACACTTCAGATCAATCTTGAATTAAAACAGTTCACAAAAGAAAACATAACCAAAATCAAAATTTCAAATAATTATTTTAAGTGAAATGAACAAGTTGACTGTGTATATGTACATACAGAGTTGTGGCATAGGTCTAACCCAATCTGACCTAATGACATAATTATCACATGGCACAGCTTTTTCCTGTATCGGTAGCCAATGAGCTTACTCCTCAACATTCAAAGATATGACTAGTGCTTGCTGTAGCAGTTATCAGCCTGCTTCAGAAACCTTCCACCTTCCCCAGCTCCAGCTGTATAGATCTCCTACAAGGTAATTCATGTACAGTGGGTACAGAAAGTATTCAGACCCCCTTAAATTTTTCACTCTTTGTTATATTGCAGCCATTTGCTA
>JAUCMR010000035.1:18575299-18590234 GCA_032357425.1 Enteromius argenteus | reverse complement strand
AGCCAGAGCCCTGACTTAAACCCAATTGAGCATCTCTGGAGAGACCTAAAAATGGCTGTCCACCAACGTTTACCATCTAACCTGACAGAAATGGAGAGGATCTGCAAGGAGGAATGGTAAAGGTGTGGTGTGAAAAACTTGTTGCATCTTTCCCATAAAGACTCATGGCTGTATTAGATCAAAAGGGTGCTTCTACTAAATACTGAGCAATACGGACCATGTGATATTTCAGGTTTTTTTTAATAAATCTGCAAAAATGTCAAAAGTTCTGTGTTTTTCTGTCAATATGGGGTGCTGTGTGTACATTAATGAGGTAAAAAATGAACTTAAAGGATCTTAGCAAATGGCTGCAATATAACAAAGAGTGAAAAATTTAAGGGGGTCTGAATACTTTCCGTACCAACTGAATGCTTTATGGGGGTTATTATTTCATGTATGTTATATTTGCAGCATCAGTATTTCTTAAGTGCTAACATCAGCATGTTGTGGATGTATTGGCAGTAGTGAGTCTTGTGTGTGTTTGCTTTTTTTTAAAGAAGTTTCTTACGCTCACTAACGATGCATTTATTTACTCAAAAATACAGTAAAAACTGTAATAATGGGTAATATTATTACAATTTAATAAAACTGCTTTTACTTAAATATATTTTGAAATGTAATTCATTCATGGTATTCCAGCCTTCAAATCATTCTAATTTGGTAATTTGGTGCTCAAGAAACAGTTCTTATTATCAGTGATGAGAACACTTGCTGCTTAATGTTTTTTGTGGAAACTTATCTTTGAGAAAATAAATTGTAAAGGTTGTTTGTATGTTTTGGTTTAGAATCTCTCCCAGACCCACATGTTGAATGACTTGATTCAAGATGTCAAGGAGAAGGGACATAAAATGAAGATCTGCCCCTCTGCTGAGACTAACTTGGTAGGTCCAACTATCATGGACTGGTCATAATCTCACTCATATTAGGTTTTAAATATGCAAAGCGCTTTTAGCTTTTAAATATGCAAAGCGCTTCACTGCTCTGTGTGTTAGATATGATATGAGTGCTTTGCTTTCTTACAGGGGCCACTAACAGTGACGTTGCCCAGCCCAGAACCCCTCACTTCAGCCATGTTCCTGTTCCTCCAAAGCATGAAGGAGTCTGGAAAAGGGCCCATCTCCCCCAAGATCCTTTTCAACCAGCTCTGTCAGAAGTATGTCTACCTTGTCGCCGTTTGTAAATATACACTGTGAAAGTGTCTGGCTCTGTGGGTCAGCAAATCTAAACATGGCTAATTGATCATCGCTGTACGCCAAACGGTTTTAAGCCTCTGTTTTAAACCCGAGCTGGTTGGAACCCTGCTCTCGGGGGTTGATTTTTATGCTGCGTACAGACTGAACGGTTCACTGGCTGTTGTTTAAACGTTGTTTGATCGTGCTGAATGGTTGGGTGGCTCAGACAGAAGCCTGCCAGGCAGTTGGGTGTCTCTCTGGTGCTTCTGTGATATTTAACTCAGGTACTGTGCCTTTATCAGACCTGTGGGTTTGCAAATGTGTACATGTGCATTCTGCTCACCTGGCATCATCTCAGCCTTAAGCGCACCAATTCATTTGAGTATATGCATGTGCACAAACACATCAGCCATTATGAATGCATAAAACATGTACAGTGCTTTGAAAAGAGTTAACACACCACATGAAAAGTAAACATCTGTGAATACTTTTTTGATAGTTGATAAATAAATGACAATTTCATCACTTTCTCTATCACTTTTTCCACGTCTGCTATACGTCTTTTATATGTACTACATGTGCATTTAATGTTCAGAAGTTATTAGTATTTTTTTTGCGTGTTTAAAAATGTTTAATGTTAAAGTTGCATTAATTTGACCTGTCACTGATACACTCTTTCTTTTATAGTAATATTTTTGCTTCTGTTTACAAGCCACAGACAATAGTTGCCCTCTCTAGATACACAAAAGTGTGGTGTTTTCATGTGAAAACATTAAAGGCATCATTAGAAATCAGAATTGCCTTGGTCCTCGTTTCAGTTTCATAGCTTAAAACGTCTTCCTCATTATTAACAAAGCATTTATTTAATCAAGCTCCAAAAATGGCTCATTTTGGATGCGAGGGGCAAGGTGACTTCCCCTGGGCACTAACACCGCCTCCAGAGCTACACTTTTCACCATAAAGTATCTAAATATCAAATTTCAGAACTCAAAATGTAATTTCCATTTATATTCAATATTAGAATGTTTGCAGGAGCAGGCCAGAAATTAAGACAAAATCCTGGACATTTTGGGCAATTTAGAAAGTCCAAAGAACAGGACATCTCCAGGGAGAAGAGGACATTTGGTCACCCTAGCGTTGATAATGTTTCCTGTGCAATGATGTTAGCCAATCATAACAGTGGCCGATTACTGGCAAGCTTTAAAGGAGCCACCACTTAAAAACTGAGTTTCATAATGAGGATAGAAAATAATTAATACTTTTTCCAAATATTTATAAGTTGTTGATTTTTTTTTATTTTAAGTAAACCTCATATTTAAAAAATAAAAAGACACATGTCCTGACCCCTTTTAAACACAAAATTTCTCTTCCTCAGAAACACCGTTAATGTGATTCCCTCTCTGTACGGTGGACCCACACACCACGCATTTTGAGCACTCCAGAGTGGCAGCTCATAGGGTCAAGTGAAGGCCTTCTTATGTGTGCGCGCGCTTGTGCGATACAGCATGTCCTTGACAGGAAAGATCCTGTTTGTTTAATGCATTCGTTGACTGGCAAACTACGGGTCACAGCTGTTGGTCTGATGGGGTACTTGAACTACTGCGCCATCTTGAACACCATCTTGTACATTTGCTATATTAGACAATGTGGCAGAATGGCATCTTTTGAAACATCACGTTTTAAAGGACTGTGTTTTTGAAGGTGGGATGAACACCAACCATAAAATGGGTGAAGAACAAGTAGCCAGTGTGTGTTTGTGTGTGTTACACAGCTGAGTGCTATTGGCATGGTTGATCGAGGGCCAGGTCTCGCTGCCAGCTGGACAGATCTGAGCAGCACCAGCGCCAGCAGCGGTCCAGAGAGCAGTCAGCAGCATTCCCTGCTCCTGGTGCTAGCAAGGGTCTCAGCCTGTAAACATGCACACTGACCCTGAGCCCAGATGTCCTTATCTTCCGCTGTCGGTAACTACATTATAATTTTGTGTCTCGGGCCTTTTGCATACTTCACATTGAAGTGGAATGGAACTTATTTCATGTTTGTTAGTACAGAGATTCAAGCACGTATTCACGGGTTCAAGGATGTTCTGGTTGTGCGAGTTGGCAATGTGAAAAAATAAGCTCCAGTTACACTGGCGGATATTTTGCTTCTCATGTCTCATCAATTTTCTCCCTCTTTACTAATCACTTTATGGAATTCAAAACTGAGCCGATAATAGGTTATACTTTCTCAGAAGGTTGCTTCTTGAAGTAAAAATATTTGACCTGTTTTTGCTGTGTAGTATTAGTTTTGTTGTTTATTTCAAAAGAGCAAGGACTGTAAGTTATTTTCATTTATTACCTGATGTTTGTTAGGTTCTTTGCATTTAGTGTTTTTTTTTTTGTTTGTTTTTTTAACAAAATAAACCCAGACATGTTCATGACTGATGTAAAAGATATTACTAATCACTTTCAGTGTACTAAGTTTCATTTTGTTGGCTTTATATCAAATAATTCTGTGATTCTAAACCAGCCGGCTGCAAACTTTAAAGGGGGCTTTAAGGTGACTTAAAATAAGAAACTAAAAAGCACATAACATAACAAACATAAACATCTAAAATTTTAAAATCACACCATTAAAATTTTTCCCCAGCTTTTGAAGAACCGGTGCTTAGGGTCAGATTCATGTTTGGGAGTGTTTTCTATTGGACTGATGTAGTATGCTTGTGTGCATTGCAGCATTGTGCTGGGGCTGCCTGGCGTCTGGTACTAACTCATCCGCTGTTAATTGTGTTAGTGGTTACAGCTGTCCATCTGTGGCAGGGCCATATTGGGTGCACCGCTACAGGCTCCTTCAGCCTTCTCTTCCAGTGGAATGAGCTTCCAGAACATTCTCAGTCTCTCCCACCTCTCCCACTGGAGCCCTTCTCACCCGTCAGCTTCCCTCCAGAACTCATTCACTCTGTTCCTGTCCTTCTGCAGCTCGTGCTGTGCTTGTACCAGCCCAATCCGCTTGCTGTTTGAACCTCGTACTTGGCTTTGACACTGGCAGATTTGGATATCTAGAGAGACACTAAAACATAAAAACTATCACTCATAAAAAATTCATATTAGTCAATATCTACTATACATACACAGTGGGGTTCAAAATCTAATTCTTCTATTACAAATGATGAGATCACCATAACAGTATGAATGACAAAAAAATGCCAAAGTCATAAATTTGGGAGCATAAGAGTCTCTTGGGCTAGCTAAAGATGCGTTTATTTTAATAAAACAAATATATAAAAAATTGATTAAAAAAAACTAACATTACTGCAGTTAAAAATAATGCTTTTCTATTTTAATGTTTTTAAAAAATATATTTTATACAGGATTGTCAGCAGCCATTACTCCAGGCTTCACTGTTACATGATCCTTTAGAAATCATTCTAGTATACCGATTTGGTGGGCTGCTTAATATTTTTGGGGCAGCCATAATCTTTTTTTCAGGTTTATTTGATGAATAAAAAGTTTAGAAGACTGCATTTATTTATTTATTTATTAAATGTAAGTCTTTACTGTCACTCTAATGCATCATTGCTGAAAAAAAAAAAAAATTCTTTAAAAATAAAATTAAATATATAAAATAATCATTCTCACTGATCCAGAATTTTGAACTGAAGTGTATATTTATAGGGAAGTGGTCTCTCCAGACCTTCTGCTTGTGACCTGTGTTAGAAGCAGGTGGCTGGACTTTCTTAAACGTACTTCGGTCACACAGAGTCGCGCAGAACGTCAAAACTCATCAGCCCACGGTAGAGGCGTTCCAGACTGCCTGACCATCCGTCCTGCCAGTACATTCATTCACCCAGCCTGCCCTCACTAACACAGTGCTTGCTCTCTTAGCAGGTAATTGCAAAATTATTGATGAGCATCTGGACGGCCTTAGGCATCCCAATCCAACCCAACACCTTGACTTGCCCCTTTACCCTTGGGTTCATCACCAGACCAAATGGACTTCCCATCATCTTGACCAGCTATCCAGCCTCGGTGCACAACAGGTTGATGCAGGGCCGGCTTCAAACGTCCATATGTTGCCCACAGCTGGCCCACATCTGGCCTGGGCTACCCAGCAGAGAGTATAAGGAGTTGTTTCCTAAACGCCCAACATGTTTTTCCGCTAGATTTACCACAGGGTTAGCTCGGAGGAAGGACAAACATATCTCCACTGTCCTCCAGTCTGGAGCATTTAGGGTGGTCTTGTTTGTTTCTGTTCTTTACATGTTTTTAATTTAATTTATTCTGAGCATGCAGCATTAAATGTGTATTAAATATGTGTGTGTGTGTGTGTCTGTGTGTGTGTGTGTATATATATATATATATATATATATAATAACCTAGTCTCACCAGTCTGGGGGAATCAAATTACACATCAACAGTGAGAAAAGCTGGTATATAATCACTCATGTTTTTGTTGTATTAGGTGGTTCTTCACATATTAAAATGCGGAAATTTAATACTTAAAGGCTCTATTTTTAGATTTGTAATTTAATTTTCTTAGAAATCTTAGAGAAATAAATTCCAATCTTGGGTTTATAATTCAGTAGAATGAGAGAATTGGTGAAAAGATCAAACAATCTTTATATGTCTGTTTGTGCTTGTGCATTTGTGTGTGAAAGCACATGTGTGGCTGCGTGTGTGTGTGACCGACCTCAGCAGGTTGAATGATGAAATGAAAAGTGAATGAAAGTTGTCAGTGAAAAATAATAGCTGCCTCTAAGATCTTTAAACCTCCCCGAGAGACAGCGAGAGTCACCTCATGCAGCATCAGAGAAAAGGCCTTGAGAAAAGATTATGTCCATTCTTCTCTCGTCTTTACTCGTCTATATGCTGCTGATTGCTTTTTGTGTGTGGCTAATTGGTGTTTGCGTGGCTTTGGCTCCTTTTGTCGCTTTGGATGTATTTACACTTGTGCCAATGTGTTTGTGTGACAGGAATTCTATTTCTCTTTCTTTGTGTGTGTTTGTTCAGGGCCCCTCGCTTTAAGGGTTACCAGCAACAGGACAGTCAGGAATTGCTGCATTACCTCCTGGACTCCATGAGAGTGGAGGAGACAAAGGTGAGTTCAATATTAATTATTTTTATTTAAAGAGTAACTTTTGGGCCTGTTTTCACTTGAGATTGAGATCCATCTCATGTAATATGATCACAAATAGTCAGTCGAGATCATCATGTAGACCTGGCAATTATGTACATCTTATCATCTTTTAACCTTTTGTGATTTAATTTTGAAGGGGAGCATCAAAAACCTGTTGCTTTTAAGACCATATTCAGCTTAGTAATATAATGCAATAAATAGTAATATAGTTATAATTAATATACTAATAACTTAGTTTTTAAATAATTTATTATTAATTATTAATATATATTTAAAAACAAATCTTACTCAGTTTAGGTTTTTTTTAAGTTAAATTAAATGGATGAGTGTGCGTTCCCTAGCTTTTATTATTTTTTTAAGAGTGTTTAAACTTCAAGTATATGGTGGTAGAGTTTTACACCCTGAATTATGCATTGTCCTGTTTCCACTGGAGTGGCCTAAAAACGGATATTAATATCAGTTCTACAGGGGGTCTTGTTTTCCGTGTTATGCTCACTGCATATATAAACTATACCAGTCACTGCAAAGGGCTGCATTTGCAAACTGACGGTGGGACAATGACCTCTTTTGGGCAGATGCATAGTAGTTTGATAGAGTGTTTCTTGTCGTCTTGTGGGTCTCTTAATGCGGTGGTGCTAGGGGCCAAGACCCACACAACCCCACCAGTGGCTCTAACTGCCCTAAGAAAGCGGGTGCAGCATCAGGCGATGAGCCCCAGGGCCAGCCAGGCCCATTCAGACTTGTGAATGTGGACAGTTGTGCCACTTAGGAACCTTGCAAGTGGCGCGACTGGCCTCATTGTGCATCCTGGGAAACAGTCAGCTGCTTGTTGAGGCTTTGTGATGGAGGACCGTCCCCACCTCCCTCCCTCCCTCCACACTTAGGGGAGGCTGAGGGGGGAGAAAACAGGAAACAATCTGGTTTAAATGTTCCCCAATATCGCGTACTTAATTAAATTTATAGACGTACTTTCAGACACTCACACACACATGTTGGTATTTGTGGTTTATGGGGACTCTCCATAGGTGTAATAGTTTTTATACTGTACAAACTATATGTGCTATTGCCCTACACCAACCCTACCCTTACCCCTTACAGGAAACTTTGTGCATTCTTAGATTTTCAAAAAAAACACCAATTAGTATATTTTTTAAGCCTTTCGAAATACGGGGGCATTGGCAGTGTCCTCATAAACCACCTTCAAATTAGAATACCTCTGTCATACCCATGTCATTAAACAAATTTGTGTCCCCATAAACCACAAATACCAGCACACACACACACATATATGTGTGTATATATATATATATATATTACTATTTATACTATTTATAATGGTTATGTTTTTACTGTATTTTTGATTAATGGAAAACCAGCTTTTGTGAGCCTAAAAAAACCCTAAAAAAAGTGACATATACAAGTATATACAACCATACAAGTTTTTGCACAAAAAACATTATCTTGTTAACTTTAAAAATAGTTGAGGTTGCTATTAACATCATTATGATTGTTTCATAAAAGAATTCATCAAAATGCCTCATCTGTCACCTACAGTGTGCAGCGGAGCTGAGACCCCTTAAGCCAGTCACCAAACGTGGACACCACAATATTTATTCTGATTAACCAATATGATCCCTGGTCACAATATGCTAATTAACATCACTGAATTATCACCAATTAGCTGCTGAATAAAACTGCTGAGAATGGGGTGCTCAAGTGAGCTCAACTTCTCAAGAGAGTGTGGTGGCCTAGTTATTTTAGGGTGTGTGTGTTTGTGTGATTAATTAGTGTGAGTTGCAGCAGGGTCCGACACAGATGGGGGTTTTGGGGGGGTTGAGTGGCTGAAGGAGTGGGATTAACCAGGCTTTTGACCTAAATAGCCCTTCCCGAGCGTGGGGACGGGACAATGGGGGAGACTGGTCGAGCCCCACAGACATCGCCACCACGGCCAATTATCTATTGATTGGTGCTGTACTGTGACTGTGTCTTCTAACAGCTCTCTCACAAACATAGTCACTGACCATGTCACCTCTCATTAAGACCACAGGGACACTCGCCTTCATAAGTATTTATGCCCTCACACACATGGGATATACAATGCATATGTGCTGCTGCGTATAATATGTGAACTGCACCCTTTTCATCACGTACACATGTTCATGGCCTTGTGTTTGCTTTAGTTTATTTACCACAACAAAAACCTCAGAAAAAAAAAACACATCTAAGGGTGAAGAGTTTAAAGTCTGAAGGGGAAAACGGCCATGACTTATTTGATTTGTGTATAGATGTCAAATCCAAGTAATGTTTTTACATTTTGTTTTTTCCCCCTTTTTTATTGTTTCATTGAAACGTTAAATTTTCATTATTAAAAGATACAAGCTGTGAGACTTTTCCTGTGCCTCTATTATTTTGAGCATGATAAAAGGAGCTTTTTGTGACAGCAACTGTTTGAGCTTCATTATCTAACAAAGTGGCATCACATTGTGTTTACATTGACAGCGCATTAAAGCAGGCATCCTCAAAGCCTTTAACAACCCCACGGAAAAGACAGCTGACGAGGAGACCAAACGACAAGTGAAGGGTGATCAGTCTCCATCACGTGCATTTTGCATCATTCAGTACAATATTGCCATCTAGTGACAGCTTGTATTCACAAGATTCAAAAAATAATGACACTATTCACATGAAACATCCTTTTTAAAATGACATTATTGTTTGTGTTCTGAGTTGTTTGAATGTGATTTTATATAACATAAATATATTGTGTATAACATATAACAATTGTAATATGTTCTACAGCTTATGGGAAGGAAGGAGTGAAAATGAATTTTGTCGATCGCATTTTTGTTGGAGAGCTGACCAGCACCATAATGTGTGAAGAGTGTGAACATGTAAGAATTTCTCTTTTTTTAATTTTTTTTGTAATGTACAATGTCCACATATATAAATATGTGTGTGTATATATATATATATATATGTAATATACATTTTAACTTAATACAATTATTTTTATTATAAATAAAAATTATGCACTTTAAATGTTACAATGTTGTGAATGTATACTTATGAATTTAATTTATAATATAAACCTTTTAATACAGTGTAAGATGTATACAATATATAATATGTAGTACAAAATTTGTTTTATAATATTTATTTTAATAATACCGTGACTACTAATAGTAGTATGTGTAACATGTTTATATGCTTCACCCCTAGATTTCCACAGTGAAGGAAGCCTTCATTGACATTTCCCTTCCCATCATAGAGGAAAGGGTAAGACCCACAATTGTAAAATATCTAAAAAAAAAGTTTCCTTTATTTTAATTGCATTTAATAATCTGCCCATTCACTAAGTGTGCTAAACTGTTTTGAATTAAGTGATGGCTTTTGAGGGTTTGTCGCTTTTCTTGCTCAGATGTCAAAGCCTACAAACCCTGGTAGACTTGGGAAAAGTGGCCGGGAGCAAGACGGTCCAACCTCCCATGATGACTCATCAGCCGGCCATTCACAAGCCAATAGAAACAGCAGGAGGTTGAGTGGACAGGTAGGTAGAGCCAGTAATACAAGAGAGGCATTGATAGTTCTTTTACACAAAAGTTAAAAATTTGTGGTCTGAAATAAGATTTCTTAATGTGTTTGAAAGACACCAATTATGCTCATGGCTGCATTTATTTAATCAAAAATACAGTGTGATTGCTAATATATTGTGAAATATTATTACATTTTAAAATAACTGTTTGTCAGTGTGTATTAAATTTTAATTTATTCCTGTGATGGAAATCTGAATTTTGAGCAGCCATTACTCCAGTTTTCAGTGTCACATGATCTTTCAGAAAACATTTTAATATGCAGATTTGCTGTTAAAGAAACATTTCTTGTAATTATCAATGTTGAAAACAGTTTTGCTGCTTAATATTTTTGTGGTAATCGTTTTACAATTTTTTTAACATTTATATAAGCTTTTCACTTTTGATCAATTCCCTGCATACTTGCTGAATAAAAGTATTAATTAAATTCAAAAAAATTTTACTGACCCAAAACCTTGGAGTCGTAGTGTATATGTTTCCTTGCTTCATTGTTTTTAACATAACTTTATGTTTGTTTGTGTGATAATGCACTTAGAAGCTGCAGGGTCGCCATTTGTCCACTTCTCATGATGAGAGAGGTGCAGATTCAGTTTCTAGCCGACAAGAGGAGGAGCTCTGTGTGGCTGGGCGTGGCCTGGCCAGTTGTCGGGCGGATACGATGGGCAGCCAATCAGACTGCAGCGAGAAGGATTCCAACCTGCAGGACAGCAGTAATGATGCAGATAGCGAGGCCTCCGAGAGCGAATGGTCACCACGAATCCCATCTGTGTCCACTTACAGTACCACATCTGATAAAGCTTCTACCACCACGACTTCATCCTCAACAGCACACAATACAAGTCTAAAACCAAACCTGAGCCCGAGCCCCACTCCTTTAGCCTCCATTAGGCCTCAGCAGGGCGGTGCTGTAGAGCAGCTCGTCAGTGCCGTGTCCAAGCTAGGCCTGGTGCACACTTCCACTGACACTCTACCTGTCAGCCACAGCCCAGAGGAACTGTCCGAGGTCCGGGAGAGAGACCGTCAACACCACCAAGGGGCCTTCCAAGCCCTCTGTCACAGTTACACCCCCAGCTCTAAAGAGTGCTCCGTACAGTCCTGCCTGCATCAATTCACCTCTGTTGAGCTGCTGATGGGCAACAACAAACTGCTCTGTGAGAACTGCACAGAGAGAAGGCAAAGACAGATGAAGAGGAGTGGTATGTATACTGACACATATGAAACATTCACATTTTTATAAAAAAAATATATTTTTGTCATCATGTAGTATTTTACTTTTTTAATGTTCTTTCAGGAACTTAAATATAAAACATTTTATATGCTTTAAATATAAAAATCAACACTTTTTTTTTTAAACCTAGCTATTTGTATGCCATCCTTCCTTAATTAATTTCTTCATTAATTTCTTTATTCACCCTAACAAATTGACTTTAAATTAAAAAATGACTTCATAAAAAATCACTTTATGCTGTTCAGATACAAGCTGTTACAAAACACAGGTGTACATCTTTAAAAAAGAAAACAAATCCTGATCAGAAATACAGGCAAAAATGTAGATCAGACTATGTTGTTTTTGTGTTTGTTTCAGATAAGAAGGCTGAGAAGGTGTACACTAGTGCCCGTAAACAGATGCTCATCTCTGCACTTCCTCCAGTGGTCACTCTCCACCTTAAACGATTTCACCAGGTGCGAATCCTCAGCTTTTCTTACATTATAACTTGCATTCATCATTTGTGTCGCAAAAGTGCTTTTTGTGTTGCTTCAGCCAGTTTGTTACCTAAACACAGCTGCTAGATGTATCATCACCATCAGACGTAAAATATAAAGTTTAATTAATGAAATGCCCATTGTCGTTTTTCAAACCTATTAACCAAGCATACTTTCAAAAAAAGAAGCGCTCTGTGGGGAAATATATATCTGAGCAAGGTCATGTGTTATCTGCTTCATTGTGTTCATTTTTTTTTTTTTTATCTTTGCAGGCCGGGATGAATCTTAGGAAAGTTAATAGACATGTGGATTTTCCTCTTTTGCTAGACCTGGCACCATTCTGCTCTGTCACTTGTAAGGTAATGATTAGAGTTCTAAATATCAGTAAAAAACAATGATTTATGAATCCATATGCAGTATTGATTTTGTGTTTGTGCATGGCAGAACCTCGGGTCAGGAGAACGTGTGCTGTACAGCTTGTACGGCATTGTGGAGCACAGCGGATCAATGCGAGGTGGGCACTACGCAGCTTACGTGAAGGTCCGCACCCCCCAGCGTAAACCTGAGCAGCGCCGGAACCAGTCAGGTACAAAGCCGCCCAAGCAGCTTATAGTTTCCATGTGCTTGTCAATGCATTTCTTTGCAGCTGGTTCTGAAAGGCCTGAAAAACCTGTGGCTAAAGAAAAAGTTGTCTGCTTCTTGGCATTGGACCACAACCTTGAGGATGCAGCTTGTTTAGTAAAGGTCAAGTAGGATTTGTTTGTTGTTGATGATCTATAGATGCGTTCTTCTCCACTCTACTCAAGGAGAGAGCATACCTTTCAGCGGTGTTTGGAACAGAGTGAAAAGCCCACGGAGAGCTGTGGTTACGGTGCAGAGATTGAAGCTGAATTGTTGGTGATAACGAAGGCTACACAATCTCTAAAAGAGTCACTGAATGGAAGCAGGGGCTGAAAATGTATTTTCTCCACGCTTTTTTTGAGTCACCTTTCTCCTGCTTTCATTTTTAGGATTGTTTAAAAGGCAAAAGTGCAAATGGTGTGTCAAATCAACTGGGGTGTGTAAATAGTTCATGTAGTATGGGGAGGATTGATTTTTCACATCAAAATATTGATCTTAGGTGTTTTGAACAAGTCATTTTAATTTATGTATCTCTCACAAAAAGCTTTGAAATGGAGAAAAAAGTAGACCACTCTACAGGAGACAGAGAAAAATCATGTTGTGTTATTTCATTTTTAATTAAGGCAAAAAGGCACTTTTAAGCTAAAAGTGGCATTTTAATAGAATTGGTCAATGATTGTGATCATTAAGTTTGTCTTAATTCTAAGGATTATTTTTAGGGCCCGAGCCACTAGGCTGAGGGCCCTATTGTTTTTCTAAGGATTTTATTTTTCCCTCGACTATCCGGAGCTTTTTGGGAGCTTTAACATACTGAAAAACTCCTGAAAATCGGCACACACGTTGGAATCTGCGGTCATCAGGACTTCCCACTGGAAAATTTTCAGAAAACTGGATGTATAGCTCACACATACTTGCACATATTCATATGAAACTCAGTAGACATATAGATCTCATTGAGCCATACAAAACAATGAGCATGTTGTGGGCTCCTCCCCAACAGGAAGTCCGCTATTCAGGGATGTTTAAAAAAAGGCATGCTCTGGAATTTGAAATACTCCTCTGAGGATTTCCACCGGATTGCCACCAAACTCGGTGAACGTGATCTCAAGACATTGGGGACACTAAATTGCAAAGGGATTATGGCGAAAAATAAGAAACAGGAAGTATCTAATAACGTCCACATACATTCATTTTGATCAAACTTCATTGGTTTGTTAGTTGTGTGATGCCGATCACATAGATGTAACTATTAGGAGTCAGAGTTATAGCGCCACCAACTGGCAGCAGA
This sequence comes from Enteromius argenteus, assembly GCA_032357425.1. NCBI lineage: Eukaryota > Metazoa > Chordata > Actinopteri > Cypriniformes > Cyprinidae > Enteromius > Enteromius argenteus. The sequence goes on along the minus strand of JAUCMR010000035.1, from coordinate 18,576,705 downwards.
AAATGTGTCATTTTCAGAATGCTTTGAATTCAGTATCTTATTTTTACTCGATTTGCTTCAAACTTAATCAGAATACTGACAAAACACGGCTGATGTAAAACTGTTGAGGGGAAATTGATAGCTAAAATATTGTTGCCATGGCAACGTGTCAAAGTGAAAAAAAATTTCCAGTGACTTTGAGGCAGATAACATGGGTAGAATTGCATGAAACTCAACACACATATCAGTATTTATTATAGATAGACATTGGCAAAAGCTCATAGAAGGGCATGGAGGATTCACTTTATAGCGCAATTTTTTGTCAAAAGTGGGGGGTTTTGTTTTAGCTACAGACACCAAACTCGGTACATATATTGTTAAAAAAAGCCGGACAACTTTCAAATTTACAGTCATTAGCTACAACCAACACCATCAGTTTTTACATATTTATTTTTTATTTATTTAATGCATTACATCTTAAGAAATCTCTTAGGCTTAATCCTTTTCTGTAAGTTTGAGGGACAGAAAATCCCAGATCCTGTTAATCTGTAGGGAGCTGACAACATAATTTTATATAATTAGGTTAATGATTGTTATTTACAACTTAAAAAGATCTAATGATACATAAGTGGTCTTATAAATTTGATACTGACCTATGACATTCTATGACATGACATTCATCTGATCTTACATAATCTCATGGATGTAACAGTAAAACAGTTCATTTTAGAGATGTAATGCAGACAAAAATATTTCACAAATACATGTAGATCAATAATATTGGAGAAAACATACCTATATCATTAAAGGTTTTATTAAAACACTTTATAATAAGGTCTAATTTGTTAACATTAATAAATGCATTAACTAACATGAACTAACTATGATCAATATATTTTCACAGCATTTCTTAATTTTTGTTGATATTAATAAAAATGTTCATGTTAATTCACAGTGCATTAACTAATGCTAACAGATCAAATTAAATTTTTTAATAAAGCTTAAGATTAAAATGTAATATTATTTAACATTAATAAATGCTATATAATTATAGATCATGATATTTAATATATTTAGTTATTGTAAAGGGTTTCTAAATATATTTTTTTATATGTATATTTATATATATTTTCTGTGTGTCACAGTCTTGATGGTTTGGATTAACCCTTTCATTGCTGAATACCCTAAAACGGTGGCGGTGATCATCGCTGCTTGCAGTTATATTTATTATAATTCTTTTTCCAAAATGAATCACAGTTTTGAGGGCTTAAACGTGCTCAAAAAGTCATGAAACTTAACACTCGCATCAGAACTGGTGAATTTTCATCTGATATGGGTTTCAGAAGTGGGTATGGCAAAATGGCTAGACAGTGCCACCTATACACTTTCAAAAGTGTGCGCCTCGAGACGCGTTTCTCATATATATA